>PVIC010012286.1:0-14744 GCA_004025085.1 Thryonomys swinderianus | reverse complement strand
TCATTTTTCTGAACAGATATAAATATTTAGAATATTTAGAATATTCAGAAGACTTATCATACCCCACAAGTTAAAACATGTTACATTTTAAAAATCTCTTTACACAACCACAATTTATAATTTTCTTTGCAGTTCTCAAATATATGCCTATGATGCTGTGTGTTTATTTAAATCTACCACTTTTTGACCATAAAACATAAGAATTTATGGCTGTATTCCCAGAATCCAGGCTAATTTCTGATATAAAGCAAATATTTGATAAGCATTTGTTAACAAAGAAAAGGTAATCCTTGAGAATATGAAAGGAAGATGGGGAATGTCACATATAAAGCCATAATCTAAACTAAACCCTACAAAGTATAACTTGTATTTCTTGAAAGTCAATAAGGGATTCCCATCATTAGAAATAAGGAGTAGATACTTATTTTAAGTCCTATTTTGGTAATTGTTGGTATTATATTTTCTTGCTTAGGTAGATTAGGATTTTCACATAGAGATGGAACAAGATAATTTCACATATGTAAATGATATATTTTGTATAGATTTTCAACTGAAATTTTAAGAAGTTTGCAAGATAAAGTCCAATGAAAATTTATTCAAAGTTTACATGAGATAAATGACATACAAAATAGTATTTTCTGAAGATTAACTGAATGAACTGAATATTGATCAACCAAAATTAAAAGCATCCAAAATAAGATAAATCAGAACGTGTACACATCTAAGGCAGGTTATAAACAGTAGTTATATGAAATTTGTATGTTAGAAGTAATTCAAATGGCTCTTATAATAGGCAAGAATCAAAATTTTAAAGCTCTGGGAAAACCATCAAGACCTAAAATAAGAATTGTAAGTAAACTTTTGGTGTTTACACCAGACTTAAGGTGCAGAGACAATAAAGCACACACTTCTGTGGGCTGCAAATGAATTCCAACTCTATGTGGTAGAAATAATCAATATATATTGAATTTTCAACCTACATATTTCAGGGCTATAATATTTTATTTGTTTTCAGGATTCATTTAAAAGACAAAACCTTGGGTAGTGTTTTCCAGCCATGTAAACACGTGATATAGCACTTTGAAGGAAATGTTGCACATGAAAATGTCCTAGGATAGTTTTATCTAGAACAGTTTATTGCCGGAACAGCAGTGTCCTTGGTGGCACTGTGATGTTTTTGATGGTCTTGTTGCTCAGGGCCCATAAGAGAACAACTGCAGGATGTTTACAGTGCCAGGCGAGGGTGACCCTCCTGTGCCACTGACCCCGTCCACACCAGTGCATGCCAGTTAGCCTTAAACATTTTCTATTGAAATCTATTTTTTCCTGTGACGTCTATGAAGCAACTGAGTGGCCATGGGGAAGAGAAGTGGATCACTATGCCTTTCACCCCTGAAGCAGAAGCTTGGCCCTCAGGGACAGAGGGTCAGAGGGGCTTGGACCCAGCCTTTGTGTGCATCTGTCTAATTTATCTCTGCTGAGTAAAGACTGACCATAGGGATTGGTAGCCTCCCCAGGACTCACCTTGTGTGCATAATTTCATTTTAACACATAATGCCTCAGTTATTTTTCAAAATGTGAAGATAAAAAAACACACTATGAGCATTTCACAAGACAACATTCTACGGTATTCTAGTATCCAGAAGGTTCAGACCATAGACTTTTCCGTAGTCCTTCCCTCACCTGCCCCAGGGAAAGTCCTATGAAAGTTTACTCCTGAAAGCTGAAGAGAAGTCTAGAGCTGCTGCGATCCTTAAGGCAGGACCTGTGGTTCCCTTTGCCCTCTGCTCCCTCCCACAGGACAGAACCACAGTCTATTGTCACACTTCAAACTGCACAATTTGATATAAGTGTTCGATACTTTTTTTTTTTTTTGAGACAGGGTCTCGCTTTGTCTTTCAGGCTGGCCCTGAGCTCACTATGGTGCCCAGCAATCCTCCTGTCTCTGCCTCCCAAGTGCTGGGATGACAGGCGTGAGCCACCACTGTGGCATCACTGTGGCATTGTGGTATGTGGCGTTGATTGCTGGTGGGTGTGAGTCTCCATGCCCAGCATTATATGTGGTTTCCGGGGATCGAACTCAGGACCTTGCGCTTGCGAGGCAGGCGCCGGAACCACTGAGCTAACCCTCTGGCCCTGCACAATTTGATATAAAACTATGAATAATTTCTATACTATTTGGTGTGACACAAAAGGCAAAGTGTGTGAAAAATGAAACTCTGTTATATTTCTATAAAGTGCTTATAAGAAAATCATTATAATAATTCCAGTAATGAAAATGTTTCACTTTTTCTTTTCCTAAGTAAGTGACTCAGTGCAAAGCTACTTTCATTGTCACACAAAGCAGACTGCTAAATCTCCCAAATGACTGGCTCAGAAGGCACACTGCAGAACATACTAACAGACATGTGATTAAACACTTAGATCTCCCACCATAACCAAGCGGTCATTATCATTAAGCAGAATATTTAGGGATATTAGAATGTTTTTCGTTTGGTTCCGGGGATTGAACTCAGGACCTTGTGCTTGCCAGGCAGGATCTGTGGCTCTAAGCTAAATCCTGAGCTGGCACTTGTATTTCAATCCAAGGAAACAACTGATTTTAACTCACATCAATAAGTAAGAGCATCTAACCAAGAGGCATAGAAAAACACTCTTCCTTGGAGACAACTCAGATGGGGAGTTACAGCAGGTAAACATGGCTCATGAAAATTGGGCAAGGATTTAAACAAAATGGTACCATTTCTAGATATTATGTAATTAGGATCAAACATTTTTGCATGGCATGTTAGAAAGAAACAATTTTTTTCAACAAGTCAACTTAAAGTTGTTCGATAAAATAAACACTGAAAATATTCATAATAGAAAAATAATCCACAACTATAAGAAAGGAAAAATATGATCAGACATTCAGTAACAAAAAAAGGAGCACATTAAGAAAAAAGATCAGTTGAACACAACTATGCAAGAAATAGTTTTAATTTTATAAGGACTTTTCCTTATAAGAACACTTCCAAGAATTGCTTTATATACAGGCTTGGATTCACAGAATCTTTACCAATAGCTTAATAGATTGTACATAGGACAAAGCAGATGAAGCCTGCTTCAACCCCCAGCAAGACACACACACACACACACACACACACACACACGTGTGCATGCACAGTTTTGGATGATCAGAATGGTAGACCAGAAATATAATTTTCTGCCTCCTGTCTCGTATAAAGACTGGATTCTTGTACAAATTTTTTTTTTTTAACCTAAGTGCACTGAATTTTTTTTCCAAAAAGAACAGTTTCATTGACCATTGTCATTCAATACCCAAACCAAACTAATACATTTATTCAAAATATAATAATTCCTCCAAGAAGAGAGAAATTCTGAGTATTTTGAATTTTACTTTCAAAGTAGATGCTATGACAAAATGCTTTTCTCTCTTTTCGAATGGAGTTAGTTCTATGCACACAAGAACAACAGAAGGAAAGACATAACATATGAAAACATTATGAGTCAAGTTAAAAAATAGGGCAAGTGAATATTTCTCCACTGGGACAATTTTCTTCTCTTAGGAAATATTTTTCATAATGCTCACGAAGGGATGAGGGTTTGTAATATCGAAGTGCCAGAAGGCAGGGCTGCAGGGCTCCCGAGGACAGACTCACATCAAAGACACACTGAGCCTCCTAGCCCTGAAGCTGAGAAATTAAAGCTATGACTCTCACTAATATTTTTGCTGCGAATTTCTCAGGATCTCAAGAATACACTAGATTCCTGACTCTGACGTTCCTATCGCTGCGGATCAGTTTCGCCAGTCCGGGTTAAATCGTCTCCTGGGCGTCCTCCATCTGCGACCACGTCATCCGCCTGTCTCGCCGCCCCTCGCTTTGGTGCCTCCCCGCCCCCCGCACAGGGAGGTCCGACGCACGATGACACTTCGCTGCGGTGAAGAATTGCTCTTCATTTGCCTAGATTAATAAGTCCCCTCTCTTATTGATTTTGGGCTGTGCCTGAGGCATGCCCACCCCCCGCAACGATCTGAATCTGCTTCCACTGGTCACCTGAGGCAGCCCTTGCGGTACAGGCTGCCGCACCGAGGACGCCGAGGAGGGCACCGGCGCACCCCGGCGAAGTCCGGCTCGAGGAGCAGCCCCGGGCTGTGCTTCTGACGCCACTCGTGCCGGAACGGACCGGCGGGCTCGGCGCGGGCCTTCCACTCTCTACTCGTGGGATTCGGCGCCTGTAAACAGATGCTCTCTATTTCCTTTTACACAGCTGTCCTGAAGGTCTTTCGGTGAACTCTTTGCCTGTAGATCTCCCCTTCCTGAACCCACGTTTTAGGTATAAAACATACTCATAAGTGAAATAAGGAGGTCACATGCGTGTAAATATTGTATCTTTCCTCTGGTCTGAGAAATTGAAGGTGTAAATGAGTTCTAAAATGTATCACAGATATTGTGAAATAGAAAATATTCACAGGAGAAAAGGGGGTAGGCGTAAGAAGGGGAAAACTGAAGGTAAAGAAGGAAGCAAAGCTCATATACAGGGATCTGGGGCGGGCAGAGGAATGGGAAAACATGAAAATTAAGTTGTGTCGTGCACTGGTACAAGCTTTCAATGTTGTTTGTGATAGATGGTAGATGATAGATAGATAGATAGATAGATAGATAGATAGATAGATAGATAGATAGATAGATAGATGATAGATAATATAGATATATAAAACCAATAAAGAATTAATAAAAAATGCTCATCTGTCATTGGTGCTCTGATGCTGATTATTCATCTGTATTTTTTTTCTTTTTCTTTTTTTTCTTTTTTTGAGACAGGGTCTCGCTTTGTAGTTCAGGCTGGCCCTGAGCTCACTATGTAGCCCAGGCAAGCCTTGAACTCAGAAATCCTCCTGTCTCTGCCTCCCGAGTGCTGGGATGACAGGCGTGAGCCACCACGCCCAGCTATTGGTCTGTATTTTAACTCAGTCACTGTATGATACTGTTCAGACACTTTAACCTCTTTGAGATTTATTTTTCTCATCTGTAAAATGAAGATGCATTGTTGTCACAAAAAGATGATTTTATGATTAAAGGATCTAAAAAAATAAAGCCTATGTAGTAGCACGAGTATTTCCATGGTTGGGACCCGGAAAGCCAGTGGGTTAGAGGGTAGGTCCCCAGCACGGTGTGTCGGGGAAGCGGTGCACGCCTTTCAGGGTGGGGCATGCTGGGAAATACCGTGATCCCTGGGACAGGTCCTTGAAGGAACGATGGGACCCCAGCCCCTTCTCTGAACATCACGACCATGGAGGGACCAGTTTCCTTATCCACATCCTCCTCACTCTGATGGCTGCTTTGCCACAGGCCCGGAGCAGGTGTCCAATTGCTCAAGGCCTGGAACATTCAAACTTGGGAGCCAAATAAACCGGTTTGCTTTTTAAATTATCGGAGGGAGTGAACTACAGCGACGAGAGCTGACTTATACAGATGTGAGATTCAACTGTCAAACAGTCTGCTGTGCAAAGTGAGACACCAAAGCATGGTGGACCAGAGAGGCTGACTCTTTGGTCTTAAGTCCTGTGAGTGAAGTGCTAGATTCCTGGCTTTCCCACCACCATGTTGGTTTTAATAAAGTCCACAAATTCACAGTTTTGAAGATTCAAGTTTATGTGCCTATCTCTTCAGTAGGCTGAAGGACTTGACAAATTATGCTTCAGACTGAGTTGTTTTTACAGTTAGGCTGGATAAATTACAGTTCAACTTTCTAACCACAGCATACCTCATTGCACTCAGACATCAGGCTTTCCACAGCCCTGTCCCTGATGTGTAGATGTGTCTAACAAAATATCTTACCCTGAAAAATTAAAAAATCAAGTGAAACCCTGTCCATAATGTACTTAGCACAATGCTTGGCACATAGACAATATTAGCCCGGTGTTTACAAAATATAAAAATGTTAGCACAGTGAGAAGGTGCCTCAGTGCGATAAGGATATCAAATATTTCTGCGAAGAAAATTTTCATGGAGATTGCCTTGCCATTAATAAAGTATGACTATGTCAAAAACAAAAGATTAAGTGTTCAGAGTTATAAAGGAAATCCTTTAATAATTCTTCACCTTGTTCTGAACTTAAGGCAAATCATCATTGTCATTTTGCAATGAAAAGCTTTTTCCATTGAACCCCATGCTTAAATATATCCTGAAAATTCGGACAAAGTTATTACTTCTATTCTTCATCACTATCAATATATATATATATATATATATATCTCAGTATGAAGCTTGGAATACATCATACTGCTTTGGAACTGGTGGATCACTGCTTCAGTAAAACAAAACTTTTGGGGGAATATAGAATTTTTTTCTGTCATACATTAGGGGTTAGAATTTATTTTGTGTTGTAATTCACAAAGGAACATCACAAACCACTTTTGAATTGTGGCTTTTCAAGACCATGGCATTCACTTGTTATGGTTAATTTTAAGCACGCTATAGCCCTTCATCTTCATACCTGTAGGATTAGTCATCACAGAAAAGGGTTTGTTTTTCTGTTATTCAGCAAGGCTGCTTCGTGCTCAGGAAACTGTAACTTGCGTAACTAACTACTCGTAACGCTTCCTCTAGCGTACTTTACCAATCCTGTCCTCCTGTAGGCCACGCTGGCCAGTCCGGCCCATTCAAGGAGAAATCCTCTCCCACGAAAATGGTTTTCTGTACCGTTAACATTTTTTCATAATGTTGCACTTTAGGTTTACCTGCAGGCTATGTCTGCATTTCCTAGTTGCTGTGTCATATGAGTCATCTGAATAAAAGGAGCACACTTCATCCTTAATATGTTTTCCACACTACTCAAGGAGAGCTGCACACCCTCCCTCTATCCAGAAGGAAAAGCACAGGGCAAGGAAGCCGGTGTGTGCAAGCTGGGTAACCGGTAGGTTGCAGGAGACACATCAGACATATCTTCAGTCAGGAGCCACCCGGAGACTTGTCTCATAGCCAAGTGACTCACACGGGGACTGACAAAGGCAGATACAGGCAGAGACAACCACACGGACACACGCTCATCACTGGGACCAGCGGTGGGCATTTCTCTGCACCTGATAATTGGTATGATCAGATATATAATCAAGTGTTAACACATTTATCTTCATCTTGCCTTTAGATTTCTATTAACTTACATAATAATTCCCAGCTGAAGGATGATCGATTTCTTTGCTCAATGGGGAAAAAGGACATTCTTGCAAAAACATGAAGAGATGAGAAGTATTTCTAAACCTTGTTGGAAACAGTGTCCAAAATATATAAATCTCATTTTATGGCTGTGTCTCAGCAGCATGAAAGCTATCCTAGGACTCTTTTTTAGGAGCAGCAAGTTAACATGATAAGGTGAGCGGGAGACAGGCCTCCCTTCCTGGGCACACAGGCGCCTGCCGCTCCAGTGGGCCTCAGAGTCACCCACGGTGCCGGTTAAAAGGAGTCACTTTCACCTTCAGAACATTTCTTCGCTAGTTCGCTACATTTGAGACCTGATTTCTACATTTTTAACATACTTTCCAACAATCTGATATGTTCACTTAGTACATATTTTCTAAATATTTAGAGAGCATTTAAAATTGATTTTGACATTCATAATACATATCAAGAAATGTAAAATTTTGCAATCTTACTTTGCCACCAAGTGACTTGCTATCATTTCCTGAGCGCTGGCGGAAGACGCTGTGAGGTCTGGGGTCGGGATCCGGGAACCTTATTACCCTCGGCAAAGCAGCCAGCGGCTCCCCACACCGTTCACCCCCGAGCTCCTGAGTGCCCAGGAGCCACGCGCTGCAGCCCAGGGGCATCTGGCTGCAGGGCTTTCGCACTGCAGGGAGGAGCCTCAATATTGTAAGTGTGGCTTCTGGCAAAACTGCCCAATCTGCAGTTTTCTGGGAAAGTGGTATTTTAAACTTTCATACAGATAATTCAATAGCTCCATATTGTTGTTTCTCTCAAACTGAACAGCCATCTAGAATTTCTTATCGATTTTTTTTTTTTTGAGACAGGGTCTCACTTTGTAGTTCAGGCTGGCCCTGAGCTCACTATGTAGCCCAGGTAAGCCTCGAACTCAGCAATCCTCCTATCTCTGCCTCCCAAGTGCTGGGATTACAGGTGTGAGCCACCATGCCTGGCTGAAATTTCTAACAGATGATTTTTACCTTAGATCAATTAATATTCTTACCAGCATGGCAAAGTGTATGGCCATGCTGAGAGATAAAATACCAAAAATTGCCAAAGTCATTTAAAATCTGATATTTTCTGATACAATGCTTGAAAGCAATATATTCAAGGGAAAGGACCAGAATCTGCTGCTTCAGATGTTTAAGCAATCTTTTAGCATTTTAAGTGAAATGCAATATTCAAATACTCTCAAGAGTCACTTAAAGAAGTGTTGATCAGATTACATTGAGATATTTCAGCAGGACCCTTAGAAAGTCCTTAAACATAGCTAGATATGGAATCTTTCTAATGTTTAATTCAACTTGATAATCTCATGATTTAATACTATACAGTGGAATTAATTATATTCCTCCTAACAATATAACAGAATATGCTACTGTGAATTGTGACTTCTCGGTCTTATTGGAAGGATTATTATATCTTCAATATAATCTCTTGGGAACATAACTGCAATTTAGTTTAGACTCCTTGACAATTATCCTAGTTTCTGATAAAACAGATCTTCCCCATGCACTTCTTTTAAGGACTTTCAAATACAATCTATCTTCATCTGGTGCCCCCAGTGCCTACCTGGCAGCTAAATATCTTCAGGTACTAGAGTCTATCCAAGGAGGTACTCATAAACTAAATCAACATCAAATTCAGAAGATAGTCTCAGAGGATAATCACACTTTTAAAAATCATGTCAAGGCTTGAGATAAATAGCAGATTTCTACAGATCATTTCTACAGATCAACATGCTTGATTAAATTTCTTCAAGTATGTTATGCAGGCTATCTAGTAAAATTATTTGGACACTTCCCCACTCTGAGTAGCAAAATGATGACATTTTTGCCAGTTTTACTCAAGTATACTTGAAAATGAAAACTGAACATATTTAAAGGGTGTACAATGTGATGCTTGATATGATCACTATGATCAAGGTAGTGCACGTGTACGTGACCTCACATAGCTATCAACTGTGTGTGACAAAAATACTGTTTACTGTTGTGGCAAATTTTAAGCACACAGTACATTATTTTCAGTCACAGCCACTGTGTCCCATTAGGTCTCCAGAATTTATGCATCGTACAGTTGAAATTTCGCCTCTCATGACCAGTATCTCCCTATCTCCTGTCTCCAGCCTCTAGAAATCTTCATTTTACTTTCCACAAATTTGACTTTTTAAGAGTTCGTATATAAATTAGGCCTTGCAGTGTCAGGAGCGATCCTATTTGGGAGACATAATTGCACAATCGGACTGTGACTGACTGAGCTTTCCTGCCTGCAGATGGACTTGGGACTTAACTCTTGGCTTCACGTCTGGTAGCAACAGGGACCGCAGTGGTCCCATGTGCTCTAGAGAACTGTTTAGAGCTACATAACTTCTCTAGGACTCTTGCAGGTGTCTGCCCTGCCCTGTGGGATCTTCATCTGCACGACTTCTCTAGGACTACTGCGGGTGTCTGCCATGCCCTTCCTGGTCTTTTGGAATGTATGGGTGTAGCAAGCTCAGGTCTGGGGTCTTTTGCTGCCCAGACTAGCATGGAACAGGCCCAAGCTCAGTTTCTTCTTTAAGCCTCATTTCTGCTTCTTTATTAATTATTGCTCCATGTGCTGTCAGACTCACAGGAAACTAGAACTCAATGCAAGGGTTCTAGTTAGGCTTCCTTCCCCCATTTCCCACAGTGCAGTATTTGTCTTTCAGTGTCAGTCTTACTTACCTTGGTATGATATGCTGTCTAGGCCCATCTGTATCATCATAAAATGCAGGCCCTTGTTTTTTAAGAATGACTAAGAATCCACTAAATAAAAAAGACACAGATTGACAGACAAGTATGTAGATATCACACCTTCCTCCATCCATCAACGGACTTTTCAGGATCTCCGACCCTCGGCTCTTGTAAATAGTGCTTCAAAGAACATCGGAGTGGAGGTAGCTCTTGACAGTGATATTATTTTCTTTGTATGGACTCAAGTATTTAAAGGTGTTTGCACTTTAATCTGAGATTAAACAGCCTTGGAGTTTATAAGAGGATTATGTGATTAAAATGATTTTCCCCAGTGACCTTTACTGTACTGTGGAAAACAGAACAGATCAATAAGGAAAGGGATGAGGCAAAGAAAAAGTTTGTAGTTATCAGTGATCATATTCTGAGCAGTGGACAGGGCCAGGAAATGGAGTGTGGGGGACAGTGGTAGTCACCACTGTAGGTGGGAGGTAGGTGACCAATGCATTTGAGATTCGATTTGCACTTTTCTCATGATTACTGATGCCACCCATTTTAATGGAAGGTTTTATTGTCCTCCAGTATTCCTGGCTGTGTCCTTGGTTATTTGTATTATTTTTGTATTCTAGACTCCTGTCATTTTAGCACCATTTTTGTTTGTTTGTTTGTTTGTTTGTTTTTTGAGACAGGGTCTCTTTTTATAGTTCAGACTAGCCCTGAGCTCACTATATAGCCCAGGCAAACATCAAACTCAGCAATCCTCCTGCCTCTGCCTCCCAAGTGCTGGGATTTTTTTTTTTAATTCCCTAAGTCATAACATGCTCTTCCTTTCTGCTAGCCTATCTTTACTTAGATAGCATCTGCTGATTTCCTAGTTGCAGAATAAGCATTATATCCTTGTAGAAATCTTCTCTAGCTCTGCAAATTTAGGTTAAGTGTCCTGCTCAAGTGTGTTCATGCTAACCTATGGTAGCCAGCTTACAGTGGCTATGATAACATGCTTAAGAGAATAAAGCTACCAGAAGGAAAGATTCATTTTGGCACAGGTTCAGAACGAATGCTTGGCAGGCCTGTTGTTTGGGGCCCTGTGGTAGGGGTTCCTCATGGGTGAAAATGTGCCTAAGGGCTCCCCTCACTTTATGGGAGCTGGGATGCAAAGTGTTGTTCTATTTCTTTTCATGTTAAAATTTTAGAATACAAAAGGTAGTATAATACAGGCATGGGGAGATTATTTAAAATGTAAATATGTAACTTTTAAAATACTACAAAATTCTGATAATTGAAATACTACAAAGACGACCAGGTCAAAAGGACTATTTTCAAGTTTTCTACAGTTTGGAGGCAAGATAAGTATTTACTGAAAAAAAAAAAAAAGGTAGTCTAACAACAGCTATAAGCAAAGTAGAAATGTTCTAAAGACACAGTGGTGGGTATGATTATTTTCAGCACGTTGGGAGAAAGATCTGAAAAAGGTTATGGAAAGTGTCTCATGGGGTAAGTGGATAATAAAAAGGAGATTTTTATGGAGAAGTAATAACATTCTGCTCAAAGGCTTAAAATAGAACTAGAGGACACAAAGCCTACAAGAAACACCAAGAATGCACGTTGGTGTGGCAGACATTAAACTGGAAAGACAGGCCTGTGGTAAAGGGGAGTTGCTGATGGGACTGGAAAGAAGGGCACGGGAGGGACAGTTCTAAGCACTTGGGACCATAGATGTTAGGATCCATTTCCTCACCAGTGTAATAATTACTTAGGGAAAAAGAAAGGATAAGAAGAAAGAAGAAAGGATAAGAATAAATGGTTGAAGGTAATTCCATCTTGACATTTTCTTTTAACTGTACGAATTTTGTTGAAAGTATCAACCCCATCCATTTTGACTGTGCCCCTACAGAAAAATAATAATAATTTAAATGATATGGATAGTACAATGAAAATATGCACCACTGAAATGCTAATGTGCATATGGCTTTTGCAAAAGTGAATTTTTCATTGTGGTAGATGTAGATTTCAGGAAAAAAGATTTCATTTATGATTTGAGAAATATATTCAAGAAGAGAGTAATGTTATAAAATCTTTAATGAATCTTTTCTATTTCTTTGTGTTCTCTATTTTCAATATTGAGACAGAATAATTAATTATTCTTTACATGTATGAAGTTAGAACAGAGAAAATGTCTGTAATTCTTTAACTCTTCCATTATATTTGACTACCCATCAGTTCATAATCTGAATGAAATGACAGAAAATATCTTTGTCATATTAACGCCATCTTTGAAATTTGAGAAAATTTACAACAAAATAACATTCAATCCCTTTTCTTAAGTTGAGAACTTTTTTTTTACTTTAGCAAAGAAGCTGAAGAGAAAATAAAAGACATAAAGAACACAGCATATAAACTGATTACATCACAAAGTATAATTGAAAACATGTGCACTGCAGTATTTGAGTAAATGACAGGGATGTAATTGTCAGTGCTTCTCTCTTCAAAGTAGCATATGGAAAACAGGAAATAGGCTTGAAATAATTTTAATGAAGAAGCAAAATTACTTTTTCTTTAGTATTCATTTCTTAGTGAGATATTCAATATGTTTTATATTTGAACATAGAAAATCTTATGGAATTGCATTAATGAATGTGGATTGAATCAAACTCATAGCAAGCCTTCAGTCTTTAGATGACACCTGTTATGTAGGAGATTATTTAATGAAAACATGCTCTAAATTAGCAGGTTTTATTTTGTAATAAAATGTCATCAGTTTGACATCCATGAACTGGATTTTCAAAATGCCTGTGAACTCAGTAGGATAGTGGCTAATTTTCTAGCTGTCATAGAGTTTTTCCATTGTGTGTTAATTTCATAATACTTATTGTCCTTCTGAAAACACTTTAGATGAAGTTTTAATTTACTTTTTACTTGAAGGCCCAACTTTTCCTTGAAAACATTTGGACTTCTACATTCTTATACACTGTGTATTTGTTTTTATATGAATGGTATACATGAACATGTAATCAGGATCATATTTATTAAAACTGTAACATATTTATTAAAACTGTAACTAACTCATTACTTTAAAGATATTACAGTTTACTGAAATTTGTCAGTTTTGGAAATATTGGTGGTTTACTGGGCATGGTGGTTCACACCTGTAATCCCAACACTTGGGAGGCAGAGGCAGGAAGATTGCTGAGTTTGAGGCTTGCCTGGGCTACATAGTGAGCTCAGGGCCAGCCTGAACTACAAAGTGAGACCTTTTCTCAAAAAAAAAAAAAAATTGGGTGAAGGGCTTCGGTTAGGGAACAGAGAAGCTGTGTAATTTACACACAGTAAGTCCTATCCAGGGCATTCTCTAATCAACAGGAAGTTTAACATACTAAAACCATCACAGCCCGACACTAGCTTACTGTTGAATATAGACTAGTTTTCATTATGCAGCTCTGAGTAAAGTCCATTGCTCCTTTGATTCACAGACCTAGTTCATTCCACGAAAGAAAAACCGCATCATGTTTGTGTGGGAAAGACAGCCACAGTCTTGTTCATCATCCAGTGCACAATGTGCCAAGAAAACAAAATATTTGGCAAATACTTCCATTTGTGAACCAAATTGTTTGCAAATGAAAGTGTTTGTGAAGCAAGATAGCCCTTATTCAGTGTCTGAGCTTTAGCTTCTCTGTCCACTACGGGCTACTTCCATTTCCCCAGATCTCACAGAAACCACAGACACTTTTCTGTGACTCATAGAAAAGGCGAAGGATACTGTATATTATCAAGATGTTTACGACCTGTATTACCGTCACTGACTGACAAAACTCTGATTACCATAAATATTATATCTCATAAACCTGAGTTAAGGTTCACAAGATCAACAAGAACGGAAAGAGGGCAAAGGGATTTAGAGGAAAGAGCAGGTGGGAAGGAAGCGGAAGGGTTAGGAAGAATCGAGTTGTATTATGCACGGGCACTCCTCGAGGTGACTAAACTGCGGGCAGTGCGAGCATACTACAAATACAGTAAATGTCTAAATTCAAAACAAAAATATCACCACAAAAGATACATATTTATTAAATTTACCTCACCTTGCGAGGGCACCCACGACGCGGACTTCTTCCGGAGCCGCCGCACGAGTGGCAAAGACGACGGGATCAACGTGCTCAAGTGAGCAGGGTGTTTTAAAAGGGATCAGTGTCAATGTGTCTTCTACGGTAGACTTTTGTATAATTTATATTTTGATCACATCTTGCATTTACAAGTAAACTCGTAATTGCAAACCAAGGCCTTTCGTCATTTGTGTGAACAGCAGATAGAGATCGCAGCCCCCCCCCCCCCCCCGGGCGTCAGCGAAGCGCTGAACTCCGGGCCCCGGGAAACGTTCACGTCAAAGCCGGCTGCACAACTTTGTCTATACGAAGGGCAGTGCGCCTGCAGACTTCCAGGTGCCGTGTGTGTGCTTCTGGACGGACAGTTCGTGTCCTACCCGGGTAAGCAGGATTCACGGCCCCCTTCCCACTAAGCAGGTCTTTTCGGGCCCGGCGGCAGCATAAACGTCTGGAGAGAAAGCCTTGCAGCCAGGCCGCGCGGCCTGCAGGGGCCAGAGCGCGAGCCGGCGACTCCGGTGGGCAGCTGCTCCGCGCACGGGAGCCGCGGCCGGCGGGAGGAGAAGCCCTCCTGCTGCACAGGCGCCAGCGACAGCTTGAACGAGGCGCTCGGGAAACGATGGCATTTCATGCGCCGACAGCAAAGTTACGCAAGTCCTGCTTGGAGACTATTTTAAGGACGGCATTACAACAATCCCATTTTAAGGACGTGCTGGAGTTCACCGTTTTGAAAA
>PVIC010012285.1:0-39948 GCA_004025085.1 Thryonomys swinderianus | reverse complement strand
GCCAGCCTGAACTACAAAGCAAGACCCTGTCTCAAAAAGCAAAAAAAAAAAAAAAAAATGCATATGCTATATAAACATTTTTTTAAAAAACATATATTCAAGAACAAGTACTAAACATATTAGAATCTATGGAAGGTAAGGCAAGAATTTTCAATACAGAAATTGGATGAAGAGTGGGAGAAACAAAAAGTAAATATATACAACAAAAGAAAACCCTGTAACCATGGATAATCACAAAATATGAGTGTTCTATGTAACAGCTCTATACAATCTCTGCCTCTTGGAACCTATAGCCTTGTGGAACTACTACCCCCACCCATGCATGATTGTTACAAACACTTTTGCAAAAATAATAGAATTTCACCTCTGATATTAGAGTACCCTCTGTCTAGTTTAGTGTCTGTCTCTTGGTTACTCTCCTCACAGAGAAATCAGCTCCCTGCTGTACTGTGCAGAGGCTCACACGGAAGAGCTGAGGAACCTTAGGTCAGTAATTAGTGAAGAAATGGGCTCTCAATGAATCCTGCCAACAGCCATGTGAATGAATAGTCCTTCAGTTGAATCTTCAGATGACTACACCTGTGGCTGACATCATGATTGCAGCTCTGTGAAAGGGCCTGAATCAGAGGCACCCACTAAACCATGCCCAGATTCTTGGCCCAAAGAAATTGTGAGATAATACATAATACCTGTTGTTCAAAGCCACTAAGTTATGGAGTAATTTGTTATAAATCAATGTAGTTATAGACTGAGGTCTATGAGTAACTCAGAATTGAGCGTCTGAGGTACGAAAGGAAAAGAAACTTCTGGCATAAATAGTGACTTCCTAAAGTCATGACCACTAATAATGATCTTAATAAAAGCTCTAAAAATAAAACAAAAAATAAATGAAAAGACCCATGGTTTAGCAACTGTGTCTCTTCTATTATCTGATATATTCCCAGCACCCAGAACCATGTTGTGCATATAACAGACTTCTATAATATCTGAATGAATAAATACCAACAAGGTTTTGTCTTAACTATAAAATTCCTTACCTGGTCCACTTCTTGATCCTTGACACTTTTCCATTCCTTCATCCTCAGATCTGCACTACCATGCTGGGATGACAGCTTGATTCTAGTGTGATAATTTTTGCCCTGAAGCCAGCCCTGCCCTATTGTGACACCTAGTTCAGGGTCAGCTCCTGGAATTATACAGTGGATCGGGATGGCTTCTAATTTCTACCTCTCCCTCTTTTCCTTAAAAATGTCTTTCTAAATCTTTATTCCCCTTCTCCTCCTTTAAAAAAATATTAGATTTTTCTTTTATTCTAAGGGTCATGATTTAATGGTTTAAAACTTATATAAGATATTCCAGACCTTTTCCAAAGATTGTGTTTGAACTTTTTTCTAGTCAGATAAAAGACATTAAGAGTCCAAAAACTAACATTTACTAAAGGAAATGTGACGTCTATCCAAAGCTACATTAACAAATCCTTGCAAAGTCCTTGGCTATCAAAACAATGTCTTTGTTGATAACATTTAAAGCACCCTTACTTCACTCCATGTTAAGACAGAAATAACTATTTCCCATTCTTTTAATAATCTCTAAGCCTGAACACTTTTTCCTTGAATGTTAATACTATAAATTTATGAAATTCTCTTTATCATATTTATATCACTGATAAAAATTGCACTATAGGAAAATAAAAACCAGGTCTACTTAGAATAAAATCTGGCAGTATCTCAAGAAATAAACCTATTTGAAAAGTGCTGATAAGCAAAATTTTAATCACTATGGACTGTAAAGCTAACTATTGGCTCAACATTACTAGAATACTTGCAAAAATAAGATCTTGACATTCATTCTCAGTGATAGTGATTGTTACAGAGAGAAATAAGCACAGACTATGCCACTTTATCTCATTGCAAAGATTTTCTTCATTATTCTAACACAAGTTCCTTTTTTTTTTTTTTTTTTTTTGAGACAGGGTCTCACTTTGTAGTTCAGGCTGGCTCTGAGCTCACTATGGTGCTCAGGCAAGCCGCCGCGAACTCAGCAATCCTCCTGTCTCTGCCTCCCAAGTGCTGGGATTACAGGCGTGAGCCACCATGTCCGGCATTGTGGTATGCTATGCGGTGTTGATTGTTGGTGGGCGTGTCTCCACGCCCAGCATTATATGTGGTAACCGGTGATCGAACTCAGGACCTTGAGCTTGCGAGGCAGGCACCAGAACCACTGAGCTAACCCTCTGGCCCCAAGTTCCTTTATTTTTTACAAGATTTGGTTCTTTATAATTTAGCTAATGACTAATTCATTTATTTTTAACTGCGCAAGACACAACATGAAATTTTTAACAGTTTTTTTAGGGGGTGCTGGGTATCAATCCTAAGGCCTCACGCATACTAGGCCAGTGCTCAATTACTGAGCTATTTCCCTATCCCCAAATTTTAAAATTTAAATAATAAAATCTCAAATTTATAGCAAAGTTTCTAGCAAATTATAATAACTCTAGCACAGTAAAATAGTAAATAAAATAATGATGGAGTGTAATCATATATGATGGAAACTAGTGTTTCACAAAGTAACGAAGTTCCCCCCCACACCCTGGGATTTGTAAAAAGGGATCAAAGAGACTGAAAAAGAAGACAACCAGGGTAGGGATTTAACATGGTGGCTCTGGGCCTGCCTCACAAGCACAAAATCCTAGATACTAAATTTAATCCTCAGTACTGCAAAAAAAAGAAGACAGATCATACACCAGGCAAATATTTCAGAAGTACTAAGGGAACTGCAAGAAATGTCTTTGAAGACAAAATAAAGACAGAAGTACATTGAGTTGCAAAGAAAACTAAAGACAAAAATAAGACAGAATTAGGCTTTTAAATTGTTGAGGTTTAGTCAAAAATATATCATTTCACTTATTTGAGATTTTTTCTTTGCTTACGAAGAGACAAGCATATTAAAACACAGACTTAAATCAACAACAGGGGCGGAGATTTAGCTCAGTGGTTCCAAGGCCCTGAGTTCGATCCCGGTAATATATATACAATGCTGGATGTGGTGACTCACGCCTACCAGCCATCAATACCACATACCACAGTGCCAGGCATGGTGGCTCACGCCTGTAATCCCAGCACTCGGGAGGCAGAGGCAGGAGGATTGCTGAGTTCGAGGCTTGTCTGGGCTACATAGTGAGCTCAGGGCCAGCCTGAACTACAAAGCAAGAACCCTGTCTCAAAAAAAAAAAAAAGTTGGAACAGGCTGGCAATTTTCAGAATATATCAATACAGGATGCACATAAGGACTATATGCCAATTCTCAGCCACTGATGATTATGAATAACCACAGTAAATGAGTCACCCACAACCAATAAAGCATAGCATACATTTTTCTTGCATTTACAGTCATCATGATAAATACTTAAACACAAGAAGGCTACCACTTAGAAAAAGCACCAAAAACATCTGCCAGAAAGGGCCAGGGATTTAATGCAGAGGTGCCACAACTGCCTCACAAGTACAACGTCCTGAGTTCAATCCCCAGTACTGCAACAAAAGAAAAAAATCTGCCAGAAAAAGGTAAAAGCACATAAAATATATATTTAGTAAATTTTCACCTTAACCAGGACAAACTGATTTGTGAGTATAATGATTAAAGCATAATTTAAAAGCTATATTCAAGCCCTATCAGTAAATACTGTATCGTGAGCAAAATCTATTTAGCATATCAACACTGCCAATATGAATTTGATAACACTTTTTTAAACAGTCAAGTAGCTAAAAAAAAAACCTATTGTAAAGAGAAATTCAACGTTATTAATACAGTAAATTCTACAAGATTTCCGCATCCTCAGTATTTGTCACAACTGTGGTACCAGTTTCAAAATAAGGGACAGAATTCCTTCTAACTACACAACATGTGTAAATGTATAAAATGTAAATGCTTGTTGAATAACCGATACTATAAGAGTCAAATAGATTTGCAGTTTAGGAATAATGAAAATTGATCGGTACTGCACAATAAGAAAGGCACTAGCTGATAATGTTAATACAAAACAAAGCCTTTCGCTCCTAGTTTCTTGTTACAAGCACTCAGTGATTACAAAAATTATCTTCTTCAGCAGAAAAAATATTGTGGCATGCTGAGACATTTAGGCCTACAGAAACGTTACAAGAATATATCTTGACACTTGCTACTGTGACTACCACTCTGATTTGTACTATGTGTGGCCGAGATCTATTACTGCACACTCTAAAACATCAAGAATGATTTCAGCAGTAGCTAAAGGTTTTTGTTCAAAGGGGAAGACAAATGAGTGCTGTGAAGAGAAAAAGGAGTATCTGTGTAGGTGGAAGTTAGTAACATACAAAACTTGCACTTTTGAGTTTAAAAAGAGAAAACTATTTTTGATTCAATAAGGGCTTAAGGCACGTACAATCTACGTTTATCTTTTACTGTGTCGCTATACAATATACTGTGTGAAACAAATGTGTCAAGAGATAAATTTTCTAAACCAACAAAACAAAGGACCATGAACTCCCAGAGGACGCTCAGCTCTAGAGTAACCGAAATAAGTACAGTATCACATCAACATAACAAATAAGACAGGGAGCAAAATCAAAAATGCCAAAATTTTCGAGACTTTTCGGCATGAGAATTTCGGGGGTTGGGGAGGTGGGCATCGACTCATTCAGGAAAGGACCAGTCAAGAGACAATTTAAAACATGTTCTCTCCCCTGGTAACAGCTCTGTAACGATAAGGGGCAGAGATAGAGTGGACAGGAAACCCTATTTCCAGGCTGCAAAGGATGCCTCAGGAGGGACTGTCACCTGAGTCACAGGTGTCAGCGACAACAGCAAGGACCCAAGACCGGCAGGTTCAGCAGGGTTGGGCAGCACACGCATCAGGCTTTCACCGCAGACTCGTTTCCCCAGCTAGTTGAGCCGCAGGGTCGGAGTTCCCAGAGCACTCACCTACCGCAGCCGAGGGAAACCGTCTCCCACCAAGTGGAGAGGACAGGACGAGCGCGGCTCCCGGCGGCAGGGAAGGAAGCCAACCCGGCCTCCAGCCTCCGCCCTCACTCAAGAATCCGGCACTGCTGGATTCAACCTTCAGCAGCCCCCGAGGCCGCTCCTGCTAGTTGAGAATTTGAAAGCAAACCCGCCAGGGCCACTTCCGGTGCCAGGAACCTACAGCCTCGTCGACTTCGCACACGCGTGACGACGCCCCGGGAGCAAGGACGCCCGGACGACGTGCGTGCGCCGGGGCGGGAACGCACGGGGCGTGGCCAGTCAGACTGCGCCTGCGCAGTCCACCCCGCTGGCCCGGCAGAGGCAAGATTTTAACCAGTACTGCCACGCCTACCTCTGTACCTGTGTCGACCAGTTTTCCTCCCATTTGTTTCTCACCAGGCTCCTCAGAGGTTAGTCAGAGTGTCTGTTTTACAGGTGAGTTTCAAGGGTTAAGCAGTTCGTTTATGACAAATCCTGCTGTAGAATTTAAGAGTCAGAATTCCTAGGCTGTGGCGCATCAGGGCAGAGCAAGAATAAAGGAGAGTAAACAAAGATACTAGGATACTATGCTTTTGGCAAGTTAGTTTCCTTCTTTCCTTCCCACCCTCAAACTTGAGATCCTCCTGCCTTAGTCTCCCAAATGCTAAGATTATAGGAGAGCACTCCAGCCGTAGTTCAGAATGTTATTTCCTTGTCACTGTTCCAAAATAACCAGACGACAAGGCCAGGGATTTAGCTTAGTGGTTCTGGTGTCTGCCTTGCAAGTGCAAGGACCCTGGTTTGATCCCCGGTAACCATATACCACAATGCTGGGTGTGGTGGGCTCATGTCTGTCATCCCAGGTCTCGGGAGGCAGAGGCAGTGAGTTTGAGGCTTGCCTGGGTTACATAGTGAGCTCAGGGCCAGCCTGAACTACAAAGTGAGACCCTGTCTCAAAAAAAAAAAAAGAAGAAAAAGAAAAAGTTAGGGAGCCAAGCATGTTAGGCACTTGGGAGGATTGCTCTGAGCTTAAGGCCAGCCTGAAGCACATGTGATCTTGTGTAAACACACACACAAACAGTAGTTCGGAGAAATACTTCCATTCAGTCAACACAGTTGGTGTGTGCCAAACACTTTTTTTGACCCTGAATATACAATGGTTGATAAATGATTCATGGGCCTTACCTAAAATAGAAAAGTTTTATTATAATGGATATAAACTTATTATAATGGAGCACAAAAAACTATAATCTAATTTAAGGAGGTATAGATTAATTTACCCTAATTAGGAGAATCCTTTTTTTTTTTTTTTTTTTTTTTTGAGACAGGGTCTTGTTTTGTAGTTTAGGCTGGCTCTGAGCTCACTATGTAGCCCAGGCAAGCCTCAAACTCATAGCAATCCTCCTGCCTCTGCCTCTCGAGTACTGGGATTTCAGGGGAGAGCCATCCCCCTGGCTTGAATCTATAAATTTATAGTCTGCAAATTTGTTAAATTTGTGGGCAATATTTTCTAATTTTTTTTCTGTCCCATTACCTACTAAAAGGAGAGGTATACCAACTATGTGTATGACAAATCTCCAGTACTTTTTGTCTTGTTTTGTTCTTTTGGCAGTGCTGGGGACTGAACTCAAGACTCATGCTTGCTGTTATGGTAGATCTAAAGTATCTCCCCAAGGCTCCGGTGTTTGATTGGATTACAGGGGCCGCTACACTCATCAGTGGATTAGTCCGCAGGCGAGTTCTTTTAGGAAATGGAGACTGGCTAGAAGCAGGTCACCAGAAGTGTGACCTAGTATCTCTCTCCCTGTTTGGACTCCTCCCTTCTCCTGCCCGCTCTGGGTTGAGCACCTTTTCCTCTGCCAAGCCTCTCAGCTTTTCTGTTCCTGCCCTGAAGCCAGCCAACCATGGACTATGAGCTAAAATAAACCTCATCTGCTTTAAGATGTGGGTGCTAGTTACTTTGTTCCAGTAAGAAAGTGACTAAGATACATGTAAAGCAAGTTCCCTGCCACTTAATATACCTTCGGATCCTCTGGGATCTTGAGATTTCATTTTCCTTCTGTCATCTCCATTTGATTATTTGTTTATTCATTCATTTAATTTTGTAGTCATGATAATCAAACCCAAGACCTTCCCATTGAGCTATATCCCTGTCCCTTTTTAAGATAAGTTTCAAAATTTGTATCTTACTAAGTTGCTAAATTGTCCACGCTGAGTTCAAACTTGGGGTCTTTCTGCTTGGCCTCCCAAAGTGCTGGGACTACAGCCGCGTACCACTATGCTAGTCTTCATCTCCATTCTTCTCTCATGTGCATCAGAGATTATACTTTTAAATTTATTTTTTGTTGTTTTTTAGTGCTGAGGTTCCATGAAATCCAGTTTTATGCATGGTAGGCAAACACTCAACTACATTCCCAGCTTAGTTATTTCTCATAGTCTATTTTTTTGTTAGGATTTCCTATCTTTACATTTTAATATTTTCCTTGGTCTGAGGTGTGGCTCAGTAATACAGTATTTTCCACGTTGATTCCCCAGCTCCATGATAAAACTTTTTCCCATTACTGTGCATAGTTGCAAGAGCTGTTGTACTCTACCTTTCTGCCAACTACAGATATTAAAAATAGGATCTGGGGGTCCAGGGTTTTAGCTCAGTGGTTCCAGTGTCTGCTTTGCAAGCACCAGGTCCTGAGCTCAATTACCACATACTACAATGCCAGGCATGGTGGCTCACGCCTATAATCCCAGCAGTCAGTAAACACAGACCACAATGCTGAGCCAGGTGGCTTACCTCTGTAATCCCAGCAACTGGTCCCACACATCACAATGCTGGGTGTGGTGGCTCATGCCTGTAATTCTAGTATTCAGGAGGCAGAGGCAGGATTGCTGTGTGTTTGAGGCTCGCTAGGGCTACACGGTGAGCTGAGGCCCCAATGAACTACAAAGCAAGACAAAAGAAGAGGAGGAGGAGGGGGAATGGGAGGGGGAGGAGAACTGTTTTTTCTCAAAAACAGTCATTTTAGATTTCCTTGTAGGTTAAGTAACTGTGGGATGTACCCTGGGATTGGAAATGACATATCGCAGAAACTCCAGGTTCTGTGACAGTCTCTGGAGGTGTTTCATTTAGGCAAGTTATTAAGTTGATTTGGCTTTTTCTCTTGGCAGTACCTAAAATGTCACATCTTTTATTCTTAGATAATGTGTTTGGAGTCTCCCTACATGAGTGTGGTTCAGGATTCAGCCAAAGATTGAGGCCTTTCTCAGACAAGAAGTCATGAAAATGGTGTACTCATCACATGCCATTCCTTTTTTCTAGGAGCAACTTTACAATCTGTCTGGTCTTGGATGGACTCCAGGATCTCAAGTCATTTTTCCCCCAATTTTCCAGCGTTCTGAGTTAGTGAATAGAATAAATCCATTAACAGCTGACTTGCTTATCACACTAGAAGCAGAATTTAAAGTTCTATTTCTAAAAAAACAAATCTATAAATCAGCTACACATTAATACAAATTGTACACTGTATTAGACTAGGCAGCAGTAGCTAAGTGGAATTGAAATTTTTTTTTTTTTTTTTTTTTGAGACAGGGTCTCGCTTTGTAGTTCAGGCTGGCCCTGAGCTCACTATGTAGCCCAGGCAAGCCTTGAACTCAGCAATCCTCTTGTCTCTGCCTCCTGAGTGCTGGGATTACGCCAACATTTTGCTGTTGAACCGGGCGTGGTAGTTCACACATGTAATCCCAGAACTTGGGCGGCAGAGGCAGGATTGCTGAGTTCGAGGTTTGCCTAGGCTGCCTGGTGAGCTCAGGGCCACCCTGAACTTCAAAGCAAGACCCTGTTTCAAAAAACAAACAAAACAGACAGACAAACATTCTGCAGTTGATCAGTCTGGGATCAACCCTACTACACTGTTTCTCAGGTAACCCAGTTGTAATTATTTTGTTAATCTATTCTCACTACAGTGTTGTTTTACTTTTTATGGTCACAGTTAAGTCACCACCATGTCCATGTTCCATCCTGTAGTAAGAGGAAAATAACAAACAGCAAACAGTTTCAACTTAAGAGTGTATGTAGAATTTGCACATATGTTCATCCCAATGATGTTCGTATGACTACACCAAATTACAAGGGATTGGGCCAGAAATTTAGCTCAGTGGTTCCAGTGCCTGCCTCGCAAGCCCAGGGCCCTGAGTTGGATCCCCAGTAACCACATACAGTGCTGGGCATGGGGACTCACGCCCACCAGCCATCAATACCACATACCACAGTGCCAGGCATGGTGGCTCACGCCTGTAGTCCCAGCACTTGGGAGGCAGAGACAGGAGGATTGCTGAGTTCCAGGCTTGCCTGGGCTACATAGTGAGCTCAGGGCCAGCCTGAACTACAAAGCGAGACCCTGTCTCAAAAAAAAAAAAAAAAATGACAAGGGATTCTGTGAAACACGGACTAGTGTGGCAGTCAAAACTTGGAGGACAGGGACTTATTAGTAAAAGGGAGGATAGCATAATGAACACAAGGGGACAAGAACAGCTTATCATTATTCATAGCCTCCCTGAGAGGTAGATACACATGAGAACCTTGTGTTCCCTACAGAGTAAACTTATTCCCTTCCTAGAGGAAAACAACCCAAAGTGCTGTCCAGATTCTGAATCCAGTAAAAGGTTCAGGGTGTCTAGGTAACTATCAGTAAAAAGAATAAGGAAAAACTGGCTATTGGACAGTTGCTGTCTGTGCTTCATATATTATTTGGCAACTTCTCTCCACATACAGGTATATAGTGGGCTGAGAGTGGTACTACGAAGTGTAGCCAAAACTTTAAGCACACCAAATTTGGGCCCTTAAACAGTGGTATTCCTGTAGGATACAATAGCAACATGTAGACAAAGATAAATTTGATGGTTAATGATTGGAAAGAGGGAAATGAAATATTTGTTCATTCATATAAATTTAAGCTAAAATATATAGTATTTCATGAGATTAAAGGATTGTAAATAAAGGAAACCTTAACCAATAATTTGATATTTTAAAAATTACAAAATGTATTCAAATGACACTAAATGTAGTTTAATAAAGAAAAGATTTTAAAACAGGAAATCTAAAGAAAGCTCGTAACTCAAAAGTATTTAACATGCTTAAGACAAAATGAAAACATTTTAGTAGACTGCACTATATTCAATTTGCCTTAACCTAACTAGGTAGTATCATTTAGTACATATATTTTAATTCCAAAGCACTAAATTTTTAGTCATAAATTCTGAGAATCAAGATTAAAAATTTGAAAAAAAAATCAACATACTTAAGCAGCTTAAATGTCAGCTTTCCACATATAATTGAAAGATTTCAATTTTGCTTCTTTTATTATTCCAGCAAACATTACACTAGAGGAAATGATTGGGAAAATACAAATAGATTCATTAAAAACACAGGCTGATTATTCATTGTTACATTCAGAAATATGCAAAACAATTTAGTTATTGCAAAGCTGTAATTCCTTTTCTAACAGCATTATTTTATAAAACTGTAGTGTTGCCATTGATTCCATTTTAATACAAAATACTTATATACACAATACAATATAAAAGTAAACTGTATAGTGCCTTCCACAAAAGGATATATTAAGGCGCTTTACAAATATACCAATTTGTTGACTCAAATTACTTTTTGCTTTAGATTAAAAGAAACAGACTAAATGTTTCACTTTAAATACCAAAGGGATTTTTGTTTATTAAAGAAAAATTTCTAAAGTACCTTAGGTAACAGCAGCAGCAATATCTAAAAATCCTCCCACTGTATTCTCTAATTTCCAACATATTAAGTCAGAATAAAACATTTCCACTCACAGTTTTGCACTTTGCAACAGCAGAAGGTAATAACTTTTTAAAAAAGTCAATCTCAAAGTGACTTTTTAGTCATACATTCTATATTTTTCTATTACAAATAAGAAGGTAAAAAACATATAATAGGGCCTGCCTTAGGATACCACTGGACAATACATAACAGTTATCTACAATTACATAATTATAGAACATATTTTATAAATACTTGATATGCATAAATGTAAGACAGTAAGTTTTTTTTTTAATAAGAAAATCACCTTAAAAGGAAAACATGTAGAACCAATGTTTTCACTCCATTTTAATTGAGGGCATTCAGATTTTTTATGCTATTGTTGTCTTTTGGTAGGAAATACCAGGATTTACAATGGAAGAACTAGACATAGTTAGGAATTACCATAGGTAATAAGTATATCCAAACTAGTTTAACTGCAGATACCAATGGTTTGTATACTGCTTCAAACAAAGACAAAATGTTTAAACTGTCAGAGAAAATTTTAAAAGAATACAAAATTGATAGTGTTATATCTGAAGAACAGCAGCAATACAGACTTTGTTGGGACAGGAGAAAAGAGGGAGGATACAGCACCTTAATTTTCCTACAATGTAAATGTAACAAGTTGGTTTTCTACTGTATTGCACCATAATCCAGAAGTAAAACTATTAAATGAAAATTTAAGTAAATCCAACTGAAAAGCTTAAAGAACAAGAGGGTATCTTATAAATGTTAGTGCCAAGCTAAAAACTCTTGAACTTGTTTGTTTTTGCATAGGATTTAATAAGACTAATTAAATGTTTCACAAAGTAAAGACTACCATCTATCTTATAGTATTTTCTTAAAATTTTGACTTGGGAACAAGGATTTAGATCAGTGGCACCACGCCTGTCTTGCAAGCGCAAGGTCCTGAGTTCAATCCTCAGTACAAAAAAAATTTTTGATTTAAAATCCTGCAGAAATATTGTTGTATCAATCCTATAATAAGCCCTCAAAATGGTATGTTTAAAACATCTTAGTTATGTGCCAGCAAAAGAAAAGCATGCATAGGGTCATCTTATCACATGATACCAAGGTTTCCTATCACAAATTTTAAGTATTTATATAAGATGTACTATTAAAAGTACTGATCAGTAAATTAAAAGCAAGTTTAATATATCCATTTCCGTACAAGACAAAGGTCTTTAACCTAGTCAAAGACAAGTCTCATTACATCCAGAATTTCCTGAAATTGCATGCAATATTTTATGAGTTCATGTACTTTTTTGTGGAACTATAGACCACAGCCCTTATCAGACTCTCAAAAAGACCCTAAAGGCCCACGTTTAAAGGGTATTAATTTTCAAGCCGAGCTCATAAGAGGGCCACATATAAAAAGAGGGAAATGTGAACTAATAAATGTTTTTCCCCCTCCCCCTAATTTAACTGGAACACCTTTGCCTTTAATTTTACATGTTTCCCATTAGCTTTCATATCACTAAAACTGGTCCTTTTATCCACAAACCTTTTTTAAAAGAACTGCTTATCAATGAAACTTAAGACAAGTAAATAACATCCAAAACTAGTTTACTAAGGTCAGAAGGGAGCTCAGTTCTCCTTCCTAAATGATAATCTGTATGTATTTTGGTATGAAACCAGTTATCTTTAGAATTTAAGCATTATATAAATAGGCATGTTGAAAAACATAATTAACCTTAAATAAGTTACTGAAAATCACTATGTAACTTTTGCTAATTACAAATGGCTATCTCAATTAAGAGTTAATTATTTTTTCTTTAATTGGCCCTTAGGTAAAATACTGTATTATCAAACTGCTATCTTTTCCTTTGTCAATAACAATCTTTTTATGCAGCACTGTTATGAAAGAGGTTCTTCAACATTGATGATATAATCAAAGTGATAACTACACAAGAAAACTACCTTTTTTTTCAGGTGCTACTGGAAATTGAACCTAGGGCCCGTGCATGCTAGACAAGTGCTCTATTCTAAACTATTTCCTCTCAGCCCCGCCCCCTGGGAGGGGCTTTTAAAAAATGAATGTTTACAAACAATTCAAATCAAAATTTTATATAAACTGAAAATAATTTCTTGTCTTAGAATGGTAGAAAAACATTTCAATTTCTAAGTAACACATAAGACTTTTAGTATTTAAATTTTTTGATTTATGGCAACTTTGTTCCCTTTTAAAACTGGAAGCAGCATTAATACCAAAATGGAAAGAAAACTAGTAGTGCTCTGGCTTCTTTTAAAGCCAGTACTTATTTAAATTAAAAAAAAAAAGCTACAAGACTAACTGTTCCATAGAAGAAGGGAGAAAAGATAAATTACATTATTTTTTCTTCTGATGAAAATATTATTTCCATCCTGTATTTCTGAGTTCCAGGATATGTCTTAAACAAATTATCATTAACCTAGGAACACTCTGAAAAATGATGGCTTAATTTCTCTAGCTTATTTTGTACCAAACAAGACTAGGAAGAGGGAAGAATAACTCTGTAAATATGGGCATGTTTCATATTTGGTTAAAGCAAAAATAAAACTAAAAATGTCTTTCAAAAAATTTCAAAAACTCTTGAGTTTTAAAATTATTTAGCATATATACAAATAGATAACAGGCTTCTCCTTTTAAACAAAGCACTATTTTTTATTTTAAGTACTTTAAGTACCAAGAACTGACTATAATCAGTTCATAATTTATGTATAACAATTTTTTTCTAAATTATTGATTTAAAAGGCTGGAATAAATTAACATTTTAAAAGGACTTCCCATAATTTAGGAAAATAAAATATTGTACACAGAGCAAACATACATAGCTCTGTCACAGTTGCATAATTTTTCTTTCAGAATTTCAAAAAGCCCAGTATCTCAGGCCTTTTCACAGATTCTCATTATGATTATTTTCTAGTGTTTTAAACATACACTAAATCACGATTTTTGATCTCTGAGCCTGTAGGTTGATCATCTTCATCTGAATGTTGCTCTGAGCCTTGTGAATTAATGTGTTCGTATTCAATAGGCTTTGGATAATTATATGGGTAACCATTGTCATCAAAGAACCGCCGAAAGGTAAATTCATAGAAAGCATGTTCAGGATGCTTTCCATTTTTATACCATCCATTAAGAGTGTCATTTACGTTTTCTTCCTCATTATCATCGCTCCATAGCTTGTCAGGATCAACAGGATCAAAATTTGATGTATCTGTTGGGTGGGTGATTTTAGGAATATATGATGCAGATTGCTGTCTCAGATCACTGGAAAAATCGATTGTTTTAAAAAATGGATGAGCTTTTATTTCATCAGCACCATTCTTGCCTAAGCGATCTTCTGGTCCTCGACAGAGTTTAATAATTAGATCAGAGGCTTCTGCACTCAGTTTAGCTTGTGGTGGTATGTGAAGAGATGTTTGCCAGTTGATAACCTTTAAAGAAAATTTATACAAATTAGAAAGAGATGAAAAAAAAATTTCTTTCAACTTTTTTGACAAAAAGTATAATTGGACTACTTGTTGTTAAATAAGTTGTGTAGTTATTTTACTGTCCATTGTTTAATAAAGAATCAGTGCAGGAAAATAAACATTTCTCCTATTCCTTTCTCTCCAGACAACTTTAGCTCATAAATTTTTAGGTCCCATTAAGCCCTTCTGGTAAAAATGGCTATTTCATGCTGCCTCCCGTGCATCACACATTTACTTCTGTCACATTTCTAGTGATACCTATTTATGTCTATATCCTTCTATTGAAGTAAAGATTCCATAATGGTTAGAAACCTTTTTTTTTGAGATAGGATCTTATTAAGTTGCCCAGCCTGGCCCTGAACTTGCTATACTTCTGCCATAGCCTCCTTAATGTAGAGATTACAGACACATACAACCACATATGTTTAATTGCTTTTGGATTTCCTAATATTTGTCTGATGGATGTTCAATAACTCTTTGTTCTGGTTTTGAGTAAAGCAGAATGAGAGAGAAAGAGGAAAGCCAAGTGAACTGTCACTGGGAGATGGAATAGTATACTCTGAAAGCAGTATCAAAAGGTTTTGTATAAACCCTGATAAATGGCAAAGTGTAGTTCAACTTGATAGGGAATCAATAAATATCACATAAATGAACACTTTCTTCCTTACACACATAGGAACCAAACAGCTACTGTGGAACAAAAATATAATGTCCCCGGGCCAGAGGGTTAGCTCAGTGGTTCCAGTGCCTGCCTCGCAAGCGCAAGGTCCTGAGTTCAAGCCCCAGTAACCACATATAATGCTGGGCGTGGAGACTCACGCCCACCAACAATCAACACCATATACTATAATGCAGGACGTGGTGGCTCACGCCTGTAATCCCAGCACTCAGGAGGCAGGGATAGGAGGATTGCTGAGTTCGCAGCGGCTTGCCTGGGCACCATAGTGAGCTCAGGGCCAGCCTGAACTACAAAGTGAGACCCTGTCTCAAAAAGCAAAAAAAATATATATATAATGTCCCCTTTTTTATATTATCTATTCATTTTAAAGTCTTATCCTAGGCCAGAACATGCTTCATGCATGTTAAGCAAGTGCTCTACCACTGAGTATGTAACTATACCTTTTTAAATTTTATTTTGAACAGGGTCTTGTTAAATTGCCCAAGGTGGCTTAAACTTATAATCCTTTTACTTCAGTCTTCTAAGAAGCTGAAAAGTACTTACATTTTTAATTTTTTTTATTTTTTATTTTTTGGAGATAGGGTCTCCTGAGCTCACTATGTAGCCCAGGCAAGCCTCAAACTCGGCAATCCTCCTGCCTCTGCCTCCGGAGTGCTGGGATGACAGGCATGAGCCACCACAACTGGCACTGTGGTGTGTGCTACTGATTGCTGGTGGGTGTGAGTCACCACTCCCAGTATTACCGGGGATCAAACTCAGGACCTTGAGCTTGCTAGGCAGGCCCAGAATCATTGGGCTAAATCTCCAGTACTTTTTTTTTTTTTTTTGAGACAGGGTCTCGCTTTGTAGTTCAGGCTGGCTCTGAGCTCACTATGTAGCCCAGGCAAGCCTGGAACTCAGCAATCCTCCTGCCTCTGCCTCCCAAGTGCTGGGATTACAGGTGTGAGCCACCATGCCTGGCACTGTGGTATGTGGTATTGATTGCCAATTGCCGGTGGGCATGAGTCTCCATGCCCAGCATTGTATGTGGTCACTGGGGATCGAACTCAGGACCCTGCGCTTGTAAGGCAAGCGCCGGAACCACTGAGCCAACCCTCCGGCCCTCTCCAGCGCTTTTTGTTCTTATTTTTTTTGAGACAGGGTCTCACATTGTAGTTCAGGTTTCCCTGAGCTCACTATGTAGCCCAGGCAAGCCTTGAACTCACAGCAATCCTCTTGCTTCTGCCTCCTGAGTCCTGGGATTACAGGCATGAGCTACCACAACCAGCCTTACATTATTTTTATTATAAGAAATGTTTAGTTTAAAGTAAAAGACCAAGCATATCCAAAGAAATATTATATAGCCAGGAATTTAGTTCAAGGGCACTGCTGCCTGCCTTGCAAGCACAAGGTTGTGAGTTCAATCCCTGGTACTAGGGGAAAAAAAATCTCTTAATTTAAATATCATCCAATAGTAATTGTGTAAACTGAAGCACAGGGAGAAAAAATAGAATAAAAAATAAAGTATCAGAGATACAGTACCAAATTATTGCACACACACACATACACACACACACACACACACACACATATATATATGAGATAATTAGAATCATATATATATATGAGATAATTAGAATCCCTGGACAGAAGAAAGCAAAAGAAATCTTTGAAGGCATATGACAGATAATTTCCTAAAATGGACGAAGGTCACCAACCTATAATTCATCAACCTAGTGAATGCTGACCAAGATAACTACCAAAGAATCTTGACCAAAGAAAACTACACACAACCACATCATAGTCCAACTGCAAAAAATCAAAGATAAAGGGGGGTGGAAAAAGCAAAACCAAACCAAAGGAAAACAATGCCCTGAAAGCAATCAGAAAGAGGTTCTAGTTCTAAGCAAGATGTAGTAGGTACCTTCTATCTTGTCTTCCCATTGAATGGGGCTACATAACCTGGAAAGAATGCATAGAGCAGATACCTAAGTAAAATAAATGATAAAATATCATAGTAATCTGAAAGAAAATTTTGTTCACTTATTCTGGACTCAAAATTGCACCAAACTTGGCAGGGGCATGGAATGGACAGAATGAACCTTCAGAAGAAGCCTTGTAGTTCAGGTTCAGGGGGTTCCATGAAAACAGCTTCCTGCAAGAACATAGGTGGCAACAGGGACCCACAACTATGAGAGAGAACCTCCCTTCAAAATTGAAAATAAAACCATACAGCACTGATGGCAAACCTTTAAGAGATAGATAACAGGCTTCTCCATTTAAACAAAGCACTATTTTTTAAGTACTTTAAGTACAAAGAACTGACTATAATATGCAGTTCATAATTTATGTATAACAATTTTTTGAGATGAGTGTCTCAATTTAAGATACGAGTTTCCAAACTGCAATCCAAAACCCATCTATTTATCAGAGTGATAAGACTAGGTTTTAGTTTAGAAAAAAACAACTCATATATTTACATCTTTTGTCTTAAAAGACAACACATATGCCATAGGTTTGCCACTAATGTCACATAGAATGTGGTCCAAAAAAGATGGTTCAAATCTCTGTGTTTTCTTTTACTATCTTCTTGCTGTCTTCTCCTGGATGCTGGTGTAGTTATCAAACATTTATGGCAGAGTGGACATAAATATATTTTTGTCTATCTTCCTATTAAAAAAACCAAAACGGGAGCCTCAGGAACTGGGAAGTATTGTGGACACTGCAGTTCAGGAGACTGGAGTTATTTAGGAACTCCTTGGCTTATCCTTCAAACTTTGTGTGGCTCTGGTTCTAAAGTACTCATTGAAGATTTTGAGAACTGAAGAAAAAAACAAAGCCCAGGGAGAGATTTGCCTAGCAATGTAATCTCTTTAAAGTGAAATGGACTCTGAAGACAAAATGGAATTATAACATGAATCCAGCCAGGTTTAATGCTTGCCAAAACAATGTCAGCATTTCCCATTAGTTTTAAATAAGATGCAGAGAGTCTCATAAAGGAATAGTCAAAATATTCATATTACATTCCAAAATTACTCAGTATACGCTTGATCTTAGCCAAAAGGCTGAGAAGTGATTTTTACTCAGTATACAAAGAACAGGAAAATTTTAACTCACAAAGGAAAAGACAACCACCAGAGTCGAAATGATACAGATAGTGGAATTATCTGACAAAAAGTTGAATGTAGCCATCATAAAAGTGCTCCAAATAAAGAAAAGAACTGTAAAAATGAAATAAATGGGGCCGGAGGGTTAGCTCAGTGGTTCTGGTGCCTGCCTCGCAAGCGCAAGGTCCTGAGTTCGATCCCCGGTAACCACATATAATGCTGGGCGTGGAGACACGCCCACCAACAATCAACACCGCATACCACAGTGCTGGGCTTGGTGGCTCACGCCTGTAATCCCAGCACTCGGGAGGCAGGGACAGGAGGATTGCTGAGTTCGCAGTGGCTTGCCTGGGCACCATAGTGAGCTCAGAGCCAGCCTGAACTACAAAGCGAGACCCTGTCTCAAAAGCAAAAAAAAAAAAAAAAAGAAATAAATGAAAGCCTTAGCAAAGCGATCAAAAATATAAAACTCATGGATAAGCAGGATAGAATGTGAGAGAAGAGTCAGTAAATATGATAGATTGACAGAAGTTATGCAACCTGAACAGGGAGAACAAGGATTTAAAATACGAATAGAACCTTAGGAATCTGTAGAAATACACCAAAAGGCTTAACACTCCTGTCATTGTTTTCCTAAGAGGAGACAGAATTAAGTGCAGAAAAATACTTTAAGAAATGAGGGCTAAACACTCCCCAAATATGACAAAGGATATAAACCTATAAATTTAATTACTGAACATCAAATAGGGTAGTAAAGCTTAAAAAAAAATCCATGCACAGACACATCATAGTTTTAATACTTAAAGCTAAAGACAAATTAACTGAAAGTGGTCAGAAAAAAGTGATGCATTACCTAAGGGATGTCAATGACTACAGATGTCTTTTTAAATTATAGAAGACAGGAGGAAGTAGACACTTTAAAGTGCTGCGAGAAATGAAATACAGAATTATATACTGCTATAGTCTGGCTTCACTAAAACTCATGTTAAGGCTTGGTCCCTAGTGCTGCAATAGTATTAAGATGCTATGAGGCCTTTAAGAGTTTGAGCTGTGGGGGAGGGTGGTGTGCACACCTATAACTCAGGAGCTACCTGGGAGGCTGTGGCAGAAGGATCACAAGTTTAAAGTCAGCACAGGCAACTCAGCCAGAGCCTGCCTCAAGAGAATAAAAAATACGGGCTAGAGATTTGACCCAGTGGTTCCAGTGCCTGCCTAGCAAGTACAAGGTCCCTGTTTCAATCTGGGGTAACCACATACAACAACACCGGGCATGGTGATTCACGCCCACCAGCAATAAGTACCATACACCACAATGCCAGGCATGGTGGCCTATAATCCCAGCACTTGGGAGGCAGAGGCAGGTGGATTGCTGAGTTCCAGGCTTCCCTGGGCTACATAGTGAACTCAAGGCCAGCCTGAACTACAAACTGAGACCTAGTCTCAAAAAAAAAAAAAAAAAAAAAAAGATTAGGGCTGGAGCATTAGCTCAGTGGTTCTGGCGCCTGCCTCGCAAGCGCAAGGACCTGAGTTCGATCCCCGGTAACCACATATAATGCTGGGCGTGGAGATACGCCCACCAACAATCAATACCACATACCACAATGCCAGATGTGGTGGCTCACACCTGTAATCCCAGCAGAGAGGGAGGCAGAGACAGGAGGATTGCTGAGTTCGCGGCGGTTTGCCTGGGCACCATAGTGAGCTCAGGGCCAGCCTGAACTACAAAGCGAGACCCTGTCTCCAAAAAGCAAAAAAAAAAAAAAAAGATTAAAAAATTTTTAAAAACTTAAAAGGTCTGGGGATGTAACTGAGTGGTAGAGCACATGCCCAGGATGTGCAAGGCCCTGGGTTCAATCCTCACTATGGGGGAAAAAAAAAAACATGTGTCACACAGATTTGCCCTCATTAAGGGATTTTAGGAAGCTATTAATGCTGTACCTAGGAATGAATGAGTTCCTTCTCTGATGGGCCCGAATTGTTTACTACCACAAAAGTAGGGCTTGGTGCTTCATACCTGTAATCCCAGCACTCTGGTGGCAGAGGCAAGAGGATTGCTGAGTTCAAGGCTTGTCTGGGCTACATAGTGAGCTCTGGGCCAGCCTGAACTACAAAGCAAGACCCTGTCTCAAAAAAACAAACAAAAGGGGGCCAGAGATTTAGCTCAGTGGTTCTGGGGCCTGCATCGCAAGCACAAGGCCCTAAATTCAATCCCAGTAACCACATACAATGTTGGGTGTGGTGACTCACGCCCACCAGCCACCAATACCACATACCACAATGCCGGACGTGGTGGCTCACGCCTATAATCCCAGCACTTGGGAGGCAGAGGCAGGCGGATTGCTGAGTTCCAGGCTTGCCTGGGCTACATAGTGAACTGAAGGCCAGCCTGAACTACAAAGCCAGATCCTGTCACAAAAACAAAACAAAAAACTCTCAAAAGTAGGTAATTACCAAAGCAGGGCTGTCCTGTTCTGTCTCTTCTGTACATAACTTTTTTTTGGTATCAGGAATCAAACTCAGGACCTTGCACTTGCCAGAAAGACATGGCTCCACTGAGATAAATCTGTAACCCTTATATTTCCTTACTTCCAATTTCTGCCATATTAAGGAAGCAGCATGGGCTGTCATGATGGGGTCACTCAATCTTGGGCTTTCTAGCTTTTGAAACCATGAACTCAAACTTCTTTTCTGTATAAATTTCCTAGTCTCAGGTGTTCATGATAGCAATAGGAAATGGAATAAGACATGGTAAGATGGTAAAATTGTCAGATAGAATTAAGAGCCTACAAACCTTGCTTAAGGAAGCTGGTCAGATAGGAGTACAAAATAAATCTTGAAACATTAGAAATTTAGGAAAAACAATATCCAAGCAAATATAAATTACTATCCTTCTCATCTTAAATTCTTTAAAATAAACTGACTGAATGTAAAAACTATAATCTTGCTGTACAGTCTTGTGTAGATGTAATATGTACCTACAAAATAAAAAATAGCCAATAAAGGGACTTACATGGTAGAGTGAGGTTGAACACTGATCTTGAAGTAGTACAATATCAATTCTACGTAGGCAATGAAAACTTGGTATAAATTTCTTTTTATTTTGGTATGGGGAATTGAACTCAGGACTTTGCACTTGCCAGGCAGGCACAGCACCACTGAACTAAATCTCTGGCCGACTTAGTATTAATTCTGCAGTCACTATAACAACCACTAATTATACAAAGAGTATTATGCCGAAAGCACAGCACAAGGAGATATCACAGAAAATGGCACTGTATGAAGTTTTGCCTTTCCAAAAATAAAAACAACCATTAAACTAGAATCAATTATTTGCACTTCTGAAATCTGACTGGATACTTTACAGCAACTAGAGCCATGCCTCATGAAGGAGAAGCTACTAAAATTTGGTAAAATAGTAATATGTGTGAACCAACTACCAACCACAACCCTCAGCTTTGTCACTGTCATGGAGACCAGATTACTTTCCCAGAGCAGCTGAACAATATGAGGGTGGACATTAAGGACCCTTCTATTCTGAAAATTGGGGGTCATATATTTTGGTTGGTCTTGTTGATTTCTGAGACGCCAGCTCAGATGCTCAATTACTTGCCCACCTCCCTTCTAACTACTCTGGAAGACTGTAAAAGACAGACACAATTTGAACTTGGGACCTTGCACTTGCAAGGCAGGCACCAGAACCACTGAGCTAATAAGTCCCTGGTCCTTACTGCTGAGTTTTAAATGTTCTTTATAAAGTGTAGATAAAAGTTCTGTATTGTGTATGTGATTTCCAAATACAAATATTTCTCAGTCTACAGTTCTTTCATTCACTGTTTATGTCTCTGGTAGCCAAAATTCTTAATTTTAATGAAGTCCAATTTATTAGCGATTTTTCTTAAACTCGTACATGCAATGATAAATAATAATTAAATTTATTCTAAGAACTGGTACATATATATAATATCCTGATCACTTTTGGACACTTCTCCCAAATATACTCTATCAACTTTTTCTTCTTTGGATTATGATTTTGATGTCATTCCTAAGAACTCCTCACCTAACCTCAGACCACAGACTTTCTTTTGTGTATTCTTCTAAAAGTATCATAATTTTATTTCTATATGTATAATACATTTTGAATTAATTTTTGTGTAAGGATAGTTGAAATTCAGTTGTTTTTGTATATGGCTGACCAATTTTTCCTATATCATTTGTCATAAACTACCCTTTTTCTTTTTGTACCTTTAAAGTACCATGATGTTTTAAATGGGGTGGTATATGGTCAAAATTGTGGATAATTTCTAACTTAAGTAGTATAGGTATTTTCAAATGCAAATAAGATATTTGTGGGTCAGAGATTTAGCTCAGTGGTTCTGGTGCCTGCCTCGCAAGCGCAAGGTCCTGAGTTCGATCCACCACATACAATGCTGGGCGTGGTGACTCATGCCCACCAGCCATCAATACCACATACCATAGTGCTGGGTGTGGTGGCTCATGCCTGTCATCCCAGCACTCAGGAGGCAGAGACAGGAGGATTGCTGAGTTTGAGGCTTGCCTGGGCTACACAGTGACCTCAGGGTCAGCCTGCACTACAAAGCGAGACCCTGTCTCAAAAAAAAAAAAAAAAAGGTATTTGTAGTTTGGGGCTAGAATATGCAGGAACTCACTTCTCGGCCTTTTGGCTAAGATCAAGTGTAGAATATGCAGGAAAAGAGAGAAAGCTACAAGGCACTCTGACAATAATGGTAAATTAAATTTTCAAGGGTTAAATGGCCCTGTTGGTAGTATTCTATAACTGCACTTTATATTGTTCTACTGATCTATGTATGTTACTTTTTGCCAATATCAAACTCTCTAGAGTACCACAGCTTTATAGTAAGCTTTACAATCAGGTAGCTGATTCCTTCAACTTTGTTCTTTTTAAAAACAGTTTTGGTTAATCTTTTTGTTGATCCATACAAATTTCAGAATCAGCTGATCTATATTTATAGCAAATCCTACAAGAGATTTGACTAGAACTGACTTAATCTATAAATTAGTCCTAGAAGAACTGACAGCTTCACTAAATTGAGTCTACCAATTAATGAATATGGTACTTTTTTAGGGGGGCAGTTTGAGACAGAGTCTCACTTTGTAGTTCAGACTGGCCCTGAACTTACTATGTAACCCAGGCTAACCTCGAACTTGCAGCGATCCTCCTACCTCTACTTCCTGAGTGCTGGGATTACAGATGTTTGCCACCACATTTATTTGTTTACTTTTTTTATTAACATTTTATATCTTTTAACTCACAGATATTATTTAAGTTCTGTTAAAATTTACAACTAAGGGCCAGAGGATTAGCTCAGTGGTTCCGGCGCCTGCCTGACAAGCTCAAGGTCCTGAGTTCGATGCCTGGTAACCACATACAATGCTGGGCGTGGTGACTCACGCCCACCAGCAATCAATGCCACATACCACAGTGCCGGGCGTAGTGGCTCACACCTGTAATCCCAGCACTCGGGAGGCAGAGGCAGGAGGATTGCTGAGTTCAAGGCTTGCCTGGGCTATATAGTGAACTCAGAGCCAGACCGAACTACAAAGTGAGACCCTGTCTCAAAAAGAAGGAAAAAAAAAATTACAACTAAGTATTTTATTTTGAGGTAACTATTACAAATGGTATTAAAATTTTAGACTCTTAAAAAAAATTTAGCTCTTAATTGCTCCTTGATTCAATGCAGACATGCTCCTTGATTTTTTTTTCCCCCCGGTACCAGAGGTCAAACTCAGGATCCTGCACTTGTGAGGCAGGCATGGTGTCACTGAGCTAAATCCCCAGCCTATCCAATTGATTTTTAATCCTTATATCCTACAATCTGTCTAAACTCAGATATTAGTCTTATAAAACTTCTTTGTAGAATCTCTAGGACTTTTGTCACATGTGAATAGGGAAAGCTATTTCTTCCTTTGCAAGATGTTTATCTTTTATTTCTTTTTGTTGCTGTATTACACTACCTAATAAGACTTCCAGAACATAAAACTGGTGAGAATGGACATCCTTGTTTTGTTTTCAATCTTAGAAAGCATTCCATTACACAAATACACAGATATATTATATATAAACTAAAATGAAGGAAAAGTGAAGACACACTGAGAAACCTGAATGAATCCATTATCAGCAGACCTACACTATAAAAAAATTCTGAAAGAAGTTTTTTTTTGAGACAGGGTCTCACTTTTGTAGTTCAGGCTGGCTCTGAGCTCACTATGTAGCCCAGGCAAGCCTCAAACTCAGCAATCCTCCTAAGTGCTGGGATTACAGGCGTGAGCCACCACACCCGGCACTGTGGTGTGGTATGTGGTATTGATTGTTGGTGGGCATGAGTCTCCACGCCCAGCATTGTATGTGGTTACCAGGGAGGGGATTGAACTCAGGACCTTGCGCTTGCGAGGCAGGCGCCGGAACCACTGAGCTAACCCTCCGGCCCTGAAAGAAGTTTTAAAACATATTAAATATGACAGAAGTAATTATGGTGGTGGCCAGAGAGATGTTACCTTAAGACATAAGAATGATTAAGAATTAAGCAGGTTTTGGGCCAGAGATTTAGCTCAGTGGTTCTGGCGCCTGCTTCGCAAGCATAAGGCCCTGAGTTCGATCCTGGTAACCACATAGAATGCTGGGCCTGGTGACTCACGCCCACCAGCAATCAATACCACATACCACAGTGCCGGGCGTGGTGGCTCACGCCTGTAATCCCAGCACTTGCGAGGCAGAGACAGGAGGATAGCTGAGTTTGCAGCTTGCCTGGGCTACATAGTGAGCTCAGGGCCAGCCTGAACTACAAAGCGAGACCCTGTCTCAAAAAAAAAAAAAAAAAAAAAAAAAAGAATCAAGCAGGTTTTGCCAGGCATGGTAGTGTATGCCTGTAATCCCAGCACTTGGGAGGGTCAGGAAAGGAGGTCACCACAAGTTCAAGGGACCACACAGTCCTTTCAATCACAAATGCCTGGACTACATAGAGAATTCAAGGCCACCCTAAACTACATAGCAAGACCTTGTCTCAAAAAAAAAACAAAATGAAAAACAAGAGTTAACCAAGTTTCAGAAGGGAGATGGGCTTGTAGAAGACAGAAGAGAACTAAGACATTCCAGAGACAGGGAATGGTGTGAATAAAAGAAGACAAAGCTTTCTTTTAGCCCTTGTATTAGGGAAGCCTTACAGGGTTTTAAGCAGAACAAAGTATAGTCAAAATTATGGTCAACTCATTTAAGGGGCAGAATTATTTTCAGGAGCAAATACAGACATCTGTTTGTAGTTTGAGGCTAAAACGAGCACAGAAGAAGATAAAGTTAGGAGTTACTGGTTAACAAGGAGTAAATGGAATAAATTCTCAAAAGAAACTGAAGACTTTTATGACAGTAAAGTATTAATGTGTGGGAGTGAATATAAGAATACATTGATAGGGCTGGGGATTTAGCTCAATGATTCCAGCATCTGCCTTGCAAGCGCAAGGTCCCAAATTCGATCCCTGGTACCACATACCACAATGCTGGGCGTGGTGGGCTCACACCTGTAATCCCAGCACTCAGGAGGCAGAGGCAGGAGGATTGCTGTGAATTCCATGCTGGTCTGAACTACAAAGTGAGCTCAGGGCCAGCCTGAACTACAAAACAAGACCCTGTCTCAAAAAAAAAAAAAAAAAAAAAAAAGAATATAGTAGTAGCTGAAAGAGTAATGATTACAAATTCATACACAGAATTTTATTGGATTCATACTTTAACTTCAGATTAAGGTGCTCTAAGTGTAGTACAAGTTGAGCATCTCTATTCAAAAATCTAAAATACTAAATCATTTAAAATTCAAGACTTTCTTTTTGCTCTTTTCTTTTTAAATGCTTGAGAATGAACCACGGCCTTTATAGTGAGTCTCCCTAAACTATCCAGGCAGGACTCAAATTTGGCAATCCTCCTGCTGGATCAAGTGGTATGATTACAGATGTGTGTCACCAGTCCATCTGAAATCCAGAATATTTTAAGTACTCACATGATATCACAAATGGAACAGGTCATAGCAAAAACAAAGTCTAAAGGTCGAATGTTCAGTGGTAGAGCATTGTACTTGCTATATAAAATTGCCCTTAGACTATGTGCAGAAGATGTACATGAAATATAAATGATAGAGTACCTGACTAGCAAGCATGAGGCCCTGGGTTCAATTACCAGCACCAAAAAATGAAAAAACAAAACAAACAAATTTCAAGTTTAGATTCCCATTACCCATACATATGCAAATCAAATTTGAAATACTTCTGACCTTAAGCATTTCAGATGATTTTTTTCAACCTGTACTAGTAAATAATGGTATATGATATAGGACTTTGGTTCTATACCTTACCTTCATTTGTGTTTCTAATGGTGTTTGTGCCAAGAAAGGAGGTTGTCCCACCAACATTTCAAAAAGAATAACACCAACACTCCACCAATCACACAACTGTGTATAGCCTACAAATATCAAAATTATAGTTACTTATAAGCAATCTTTTTAAATGCTCAGAATTAATATAATCAGCATTAACATTAAATCACCAATTTATAATGTCAAATCTACCCTTTTTTCATAAACCTGAAAAATACGGCATAGTATAGTAGTAAGTTTTGACCTATTGACATTATTTATGAAATAAATATTTTACCTGTTCGTAGCAACACTTCAGGTGCAATATAATTGGGAGTCCCAACTAAAGAGTGTGCTAGACATCGCTGATGCTGACGTGCGGCTCTGCGCTCCAGAGGTTTTAGTCTGTCTCCACATCGACAGTTAGAGGGGTCACCCCACTCACTGCTAAAATCCATGCTATCTTGCCGTGGATGGTCACCTATACAGTAAAAAGAGAACAAAGCAACAAAGGAAAGAGTAAACCTAAGGTCTATTTCATTGTGTTCATATCTTAATTTAGGGTTAAGATTCTCCCTTATGACAAATCAAAACAAATTAAAGTGTGCCAAATTACTGGTGGTATTTAATATAAGGACCAGTTTTCTGAGCTATCATTAGAAAAAGTTTTATAGTAAGAAAAATACTAGAGTTAGTAATTTACTCAATGATAATAAGTCATGAACAGCTAGGTTTATGAGTATTATTCTGAGGGCTGGGGAATATCTCAGTGGTAGAGAGCTTTGCATAAAGACATGGATTAAATCCCCAGTACTTGGAGAAAAAATGTTAAATACATTACTACTCTAGGTAAATTTCCAAACAAATTTCATCAGCGTTTGATTCAACAAGTGACAAAAATCTAAAAAAACAAGGTTCTTCACTGAAGCAACTTATACACAACACACACATTTAAGAAATAATCATCTAAATCTCCGGCCCAAGAAATAATGATTATGGAGCTGTATATAGCTCAGTGTTAGAATACATGTTATACATGAGGCACTGGGTTCATTCCCTAGCACAACAAAACAGAACAAAACTAAACTAAACTAAACAGACAAAAGCAAATTCTTGGCATGGTAGTTTTCATCTGCAGTCCCAGCTATTTAGGAAATTAACATAGGAAGATAACTTGAACCCAGGAGTTCAATACCAGCTCGGGCAACATAGCAAAATCCATCTCTTACTTTTAAAAGGGTGGGAAGGGTAACAGTCAAGTATTCCACACAAAGAATCAACCCAACTGACAAGACAAATGTGAATGGACAATAATATTAGACTGAGTGGCATAGGAACCCAGTTAAAAAGGTGGCATTTGCTGGGATAAGAAACACAAAAAAATGTAACCACTGAAACTCCGAATGAGGCTTTCCACAAGAAACAACAACAGAGAAAAGAGCAGGAAAGCTGAGAAAGGGGAAAGTTTGAAAGTGAAGCAGGAGCCAGTGTACATGGGCTTATCTCACAAAAACACTGGAGAATCTAAAGAAGATAAATCTGATTTATGCTTATAGAAAGCAAACTTTACGCTGTTGAAAACAGACAAAAAGGGGGTTAAGAGTAAAAACAAAACAATTAAAAAGCTATAATAAGCTGGATGTGATATCATAGGTCTGTAATCTTAGCACTCTGGGAGGTCGAGGCAAGAGGTTCACTAATTCTAGCCCAGCTTGAGCAAATTAGTGACTTAGTGAAATCTTGTCTCAAAATAAAAGAGAAAATTTTAAAGGACTAGAGGTGTAACTCAGTAGGAAAGCCTTGAGTTCAAGCCCTAGTATCACAATAATAAACAGAAAGATACATAGCTGTTATAAGCCAAGTATGGTGATATTAGCACTTAGGAGGCTGAAGTGGGAGATTAGCTTAAGTCTAGGAGTTTGAGACCAGTCTGGGAAATATAATAAGACCTCCATCTCAAACAATAAAAAATAAGAGGGTATTACACATAAATTTGGACTAGAATGGTGGTAATGGAACTGCAGAGAAGTGAATAGATTCACAATATATTTTAGAGGTAGAATAAACAATACTTAATATTGATTAGATATGGGAGGCAAGGGTAACAAAAGAATTGGAACAACCATGTAGGTGTTGATGGTACCATTTACTCAAACAGGGAAGACTACGAGGCAGCAGATACAGTGTAGTAGTTAAGAGTTTCCTGTAGGCAATGTTAATTTTGAATAGTCTATTTATTAAATCTCAAAGGCCTATTTGACAGCCACGTGGAGATTTATCCAGGAGAAAACTGAATACAGAAATCAGTGATGGAAAGAGACTATTTTTGATGAAAGAAAGACTTGGAAGTCACTGACATATATTAAGTAGTATTTAAAGCCATACTGGATGGAGTGAACTATAGAAATGTATCTGAAATTAACCTAACTATAATATGTTTTACATGGGAAGTTTGATTAAAATATGATTTTTATTATTTTTCTTTTTTCGACAGGGTCTCGCTTTGTAGTTCAGGCTGGCCCTGAGCTCACTATGTAGCCCAAGCAAGCCTTGGACTCAGCAATCCTTCTGCCTCTGCCTCCCGAGTGCTGGGATTACAGGCATAAACCACCAACACCACCACCACCCCACCACCCCAGCATTGTGGTGTGTAGTACTGAGTGCTGGTGGGTGTGAATCACCACCAGAGATGGAATCAGGGACCCTGTGCTTGTTAGGTGGGCACCGGAAGCACTGAGCTAAATCTCCAGCCCAATTTTTATTTTTTTTTTCGAGACAGGGTTTTGCCTTATAGCTCAGGCTGGCCCTGAGCTCACTATGTAACCCAGGCAAGCCTTGAACTCACAATCCTCCTGTCTCTGCCTCCCGAGTGCTGGGAGTGCTGGGAGTTCTGTCTAACCCTGTGCAAGTTACTTCAGTTAACTACTACAGGCATGAGCCACCACGCCTGGCACTAGAAAATCTTATTTTTAAGAACCACAAATAATTACGATGAATCTGAGACACTAAATTCTGTCCATGTAAAATCAATCTTGAGCTGGGTCACTCATGCTTGAAATTCCAGCAATCAGTACCACACACCACAGTGCAGGGTGTGGTGGCTCATGCATTTAATCCCAGCACTCTGGAGGCAGAGGCAGGAGGATTGCTGTGAGCTGGAGGCTAGCCTGGGCTACATAGTGAGTTCTGGGCCAGACTGAACTATAAAGTGAGACCCTGTCTCGAAAAAAAAAAAAAAAAAAAAGTCAATCTGTACCCATTCACAGAAATGAAGGAAGCTAATAATACCTCAGAGGAGTGCTATGAATATTAGTATATATATAAAAATACCAAAAATATATTAAGTATTTAACAAATGTTAACTTAACTTCCATTAGCACTTTAATAAATCTTAGTGAGGCAGGGTGGTATGACAGAACTAATATAGGGCCTACATACAAACCTGGGGTGAAGGCCTAGTCCTTACACTTATTTCTGTTTAACCTTGGGCAAGTTACTTCAGCTAACTAATGTCTCATTTTCTTGATAACCCCTCACAATCTCACAGGATTAAACAGAATCATATACGTGAAATGGTTAGCATTAAGTTGTGTGATGGACTCATAATGGAATCCTAAATAGCAGTGAAAGTGTTATATGCAATAACATGGACAAACCTCAAACGTGTAAGTCAATATAGAATACATCATATAAGATGATTACATTTAAATGGATTTTATAAATTAAAAATTAATGTATATTTAGGGATATATATATATATATAAAAAGATTAAAGTGTGGGGAAAAATAAAGAATTACAAAATTCTGAAGTAATGGATATCTCTGGAAGATGAAAAAGTGATTGTTTACAGGAATTTAAGATATTATCTTGGTGGAAATGGAGCTTCATTTAAACATTACTTCAAAGGCCACAGACCTCAGTGGTTCCAGTGCCTACCTCACAAGCGCAAGGTCCCAAATTCAATCCCCAGTACCAAAAGAAAAGAACCAAAGCAAAACAAAATTTTGTCTAATGTATTTCAAAATTAAATTTTGTAGAGTTAATTTACATTTTGGTTTTTTTGAGACAGGGTCTCCAATTGTAGTTCAGGCTGGCCCTGTGCTCACTATGTAGCCCAGGCAAGCCTCAAAATCACAGCAATCCTCCTGGTGAGTGCTGGGATTACAGGTATGACCCACCACATCCCAGATTGTGGTATGTAATTGCTGGTGGGTGTGAGTTTCCCCTGCCCTACAAATGTTAACATTTAGAAACAAATTTAATACTCAGAAGGCTAAGGTAAGAGGACTGACAGTTGAGGTCAGTCTCAGCGCCATAGCAAGACCCTGTCCCAAAACACCAAAATAAATAAATAAATAAATAAATAAGTGTATAAGGAATTGTATGTAAGTGTATAAATCTTACTAAGTGTACAAAGAATTTACCTCAATTTAAGTAACAGAGCAAAGATCTGCCCTAGGTCTTCTGGCTTCCACTCAGTGATGTTACCATCTTATAATTTACTGCATAAATAAATCATTTATGAATGAAAAAGAAACTTTAAGAGTTCACTTACCACTCTGATAGTACTTGGAATCATGTGTCCATCTGAAGCCAGTGCAGAGGCCAAAGTCAGTCAATTTAATATGACCATCACGATCAATTAAAATATTATCAGGTTTAATATCTCTATGAATAAAACCCATTTTATGAACACTTTCCACTGCACAGGTAAGTTCTGCTATATAGAATCGTGCCAGATTTTCTGGAAAAATTCCCATTCTAATTAACAGGCTCATCATATCACCGCCAGGAATGTAGTCCATTACAAAGTATAAGTTATCCTTATCTTGGAATGAATAATATAAGCGAACTACCCATTCATTGTCAGCTTCAGCCAGGATATCTCTCTCAGCTTTAACATGGGCAACTTGATTTCGAAGCAGAACATCTTTCTTTCGAAGAGTTTTTGTTGCATATAAAGCTTTAGTATCTACTTTTCTTGCTAGACAGACTTCACCAAATGCTCCTATTCCCAGTGTCTTTATCTTGACAAACATAGACTTATCCATTTTTGCTCTTTTCAGACGAATGTAATTAGATTCTTTTTGGCAAAGCATCTTTCTCATTTGATCCTGGGCATCTTGAGATAATCCAACCTGGGTAAATAAACTAAATGTTAAATGAGGAATTTTCTTCAATATTGAATACTAAGAAGTAGTCTAGAAAAAATTCAGGCATATAGTATAAAAGTAAATGCATAGTCATTTTTAATAAAGCATGTTAGAAATCTAGAATGTATTTCAGAAAAAACTGATAATCAAAAGTGCAGTTTAAGAAATGGTTAACAGGATATACAAAGGGAGTATATATGCAAATTCAGCTGTGGAGAGCCAAAAGAGAATACCAATAGGCAACTTTCTGTTCTCTAGTACACTCAAAAATAGCTTCAAATGTGCAAGAAAACAATGCCTGTTAACATGCATTTTCATTTCTCTCCATGCACCCCACTCCAATGTTTTTTTAGGACAGGGTCTCACTAAATTGCCCAGACTAGGCTAGAATTTGTCATCAGCATCCTAGAGCGGTAGGATTACAGGCATATGTCAACATACTTGGCTTCATCTCAATTTACAGGATTAGACTGCCTTTATTAAATGCTTCCTTTTGTGGGATGCCTAGGTCTCACATTTTGTCCTTCAAGAAAAAAATTCTTCTACTCAAGTCTTACGTATTCTTAAAAATGATGCCTTATGAACAACAAAGCAATGTTTTCTATAACTTACCAACCCTTTCTTCCATTTTCAATAAGTAAGCTATAGTTACAGATAGTTTTTTCTGTTTCTGAGGTCATAAGACTAAGATTGGGAGTCACAGCCCACCACTAACACAATATGCAAAGTTTCTCCTATCATTTAGAAGAGAGAACTTGGTTGAAAGTATCTTAGATATTTCAAAGAATAATCAGTGTGACTTTCAAAGATACCAAAAACTTTTAATTAGATATGGCATACTTGGATTTAGGAAGGAGAAAGTTTCTTTTGGCTAATAAAGAACTAAAGGGTCTAAATAGGAAAGGAACTCAATTGGAAATGGAGGGTCTAATTTTAGAAATGTAAGACTAATTTAAATATAGCAATCTCATGCTTCTGTTAGGATGCACATTTGCATGCAAAATATTTAGGAAAGGCTAGCATGCCAGATTTAGTACCCAACTGTTTCCCTTAAAATCTTACTTGCCTACACAGTAATGGAGGCTACAGAAGTCAGCAAAGCTTCCAACACCATAAAAGTTTAAATCAGCTATTAGTGAAAGTGAAGAGGAAAAAGGAAAAATAAACTAAGAAAATACATACAGACTACAGACTCTAGTAAGAAATTCTAAGAACTACAATATTGGTAAGTCAGAGATTATCAAAATATTTCTCATCTAACATAATTTATAGTGATAATAACAATACTAGACTATAAAATCAGGTTTGGAATAATCATTTTTAAAGAAGAGTTTTCTCAAATATGTTCAAGTTTAATCATAAATTAGAGCTTCCTGGATTTTGAAAGATCAGGAGTCAAATCTCTGAATTTTAAACATATGATAAAAACTATGCTAATGACAGTACTACCATATCTATTAAAGAGAGTTTGTGGATCCTAACAGATCAAACTACAGCATTTACTTTTTCTGAATCCCTTTATACTATTCTTGTACTTAATAATTTCATTATGTTTTTTTCTAGGACATTACAAAAATAAACTTGGACAGGGTAAAATAACTGAAAGGAGTCATCTCTGACAGTTTCTAATTAGACCTATATGATTAATAAACCCATAAACCTAAACATTTACATCTAAAAAGAAATGTGGAGAAGTATTTCTTTCCTTTCTTTCTCTCTTGGCACTAAAGATTAGAGCTTTCATGTTGAACTACATCCCCCAACAACCCCACCTTTGGTTTCTCTTTTATTTTATTGTATTTATTTTTTGTGGTACCAGGGATCTAACTCAGGCCCTTGTGCGTACAAAGTTGGTGCGGTACCACTTGAGCTAAATCCCCAGCCCTTAACTTTGGTTTCTATTTTTGTATCAGGTTCTTGATACGCTCTTGCTAAATTGCCTCAACCCCCAGAGTGCTGGGATTACAAGTATGCACCACTATGGCCCACAAAAGGTATTTCTTACATATGTCAAAAGATGACCTAGATATTCTTAGCTGATGTTTAATGTTCTAAGATAATGTGCAAACCTAAAAAATAATCCTTGGGGGAAAAAAAGAGGAAATAATTCAATGCTCCAATTTCCCTAAAAAGGGGTAACATATACCTTATATTATCTAAGAAGTTACATTTTTCTCAATTTACAGAAGAACTTTTTATTGGAAATTCTGAGTAAATACTATAAAGTGCTTTTTTTTTTTTTTTGAGACAGGGTCTCACTTTGTAGTTCAGGCTGGCCCTGAGCTCACTATGTAGCCCAGGCAAGCCTCGAACTCAGCAATCCTACTGTCTCTGCCTCCCGAGTCCTGGGATTACAGGCATGAGCCAGTATGCCCAGCTAAAGTGCTATTTTTATAAGTACTTTTGAAGTTTGGTCACTTAAATGACTGACATTAGTTATGAGAAGAAAAATACTGGAGCAAAATATTTTAAAATAAATACCAAGTAAATATGCAATCAAATGTAAAAATACATATTTCAGAAGGTTTTACCCGCATCATTTCATTCTCTAGTTGTTTTTTACGATGCAGACGTTGCTGATGAGATTTGAGGACATTTTCTACATGTTGTTCCATAAAGAATTTAAATGCTTGAGGAGAATAACTCTGAATCCGAGACTCCCTTCGCTCTTCATCTCTCTTGTTTTTTCTAACAGTGATAGGTGAAGTTGTAATCTGCTTCTTTTCTTTATCCCCACTATCAATATTTTCAAAACTTTTCTCATCTTCTTCTTCCTTGGGCAAGCTGGACTGATCCTCTTTGCTAGATTTATTTATTGATTCATATGGAGGAACTGGTGGGTTCTGGTGTAGCAAATGTTTTGGGTAAGGTGGTGGTGGACCTTGATAGGTTGGAGCTTCAGCAACTGGTGGCATAACAGTCATATTTGAAGTGGTAGCCTCCGAAAAAGGGCTAGGTTGAACAGTTTGAACTGGCTGTGGTATCCAAGAAGGGTGGGTAGGTGCTAAAGCAGTCTGTAGCTCTGGTTTTAATACACGCATGCTTTTCACAGGTTGTTGAATAGGAGCTGGTGTGATCGCAGTGACTGTTGTAGCTGAAGGCTGAGAATTAGCTGAGTGATTTGTTCTGTTTCCTAATGGGTTATTAAAAGAATTTGACCTGACTGGTATGTTAGGTTGCCATGTGGGAATTTCATGCCCGCTGCTTGGGGATGACTGGACAGGAGCAGAAGATGACTGAGGCCAAGTTGTTTGCAGTCCAGGGACATTTATGTTGTAAAGTTCCATGTTATGACTGTTTCTGTTTGGCACCATCATAGACTGAGGCATGTTCCCATTTGTGTAAGATGCAGGTGCAGTAGGTCCCCCTGTTTGTAAAGTGGAAGGGCTTTGTCCATTACTTGGGGTCAGAGGATATGGAGGAGGTGGCTGCCGATTCACAGTGCCAGCAGGGACATTTTGGTGTATCATAAAATCAGTTTGACCACCATTCTGAATTCCAGGTCTCCCTGATGTAAAGTTAAATTTGTTAGAACTCTGCATGATGATTGGTTGTCTGCCAACAGGAACAGAATTAATACCCCTCTGTCCCTGGTTGGGAGGATTCATGGTGGAAGTGTTAAGAGGTGGTGGAGCATAGCCCTCTTGCCATGTCCCGGGTGGAACAGGAGAGATTCGGGAGATTACATATTCCATGTTCCCAGAATATCGCTTTGTTTGAGAGTTTGGTTCCCATGATGGGGGAGGTGGAGTTGTACCTCGCGGAGGGGGAGTCTGGCCTCTTGGAGGAGGTGGTGGAGTGACACTCCTTACTTGAGGAGGTGGAGGGGGGTTTACCCTCTGTCCGTTATTTGGGTGAGCTTGAGCAAATGCTGTTATACCAGATCCAGACAAAGGTCTTCCTACATCTGTCTGAGGGTTGGGACTTTCAGAACGATAGGCTACACTTTCTCCTAAAGGTGGACCATGTCTCTGAGGAGCCAAGGACTCTTTAGAACCTTTCCAGCTTTGTTTTCGGTTAATTGATTGTTGCATACTTCCTAAGATCATAAAAGAGAAAAATCATGTTTTTAATTTCTTAGTTTTAAATTTAATCTGGAATTTTGATATTCCCAAATATTACTCAATTCACTTTGAAGAGCTATTAAGAATAGGAATAAATTCTGGGCCAGAGATTTAGCTCAGTGGTTCTGGTGCCTGCCTCGCAAGCGCAAGGTCCTGAGTTCAATCCCCAGTAACCACATACCATGCTGGGCGTGGTGACACATGCCCACCAGCCCACCAGCAATCAATACCACATACCACAGTGCCAGGTGTGGTGGCTCACGCCTGTAATCCCAACACTTGGGAAGTAGAGACAGGAGGATTGATGAATTTGAGGCTTGCCTGGGCTACATAGTGAGCTCAGGGCCTGCCTGACCTTACAAAGTGAGACCCTGTCTCAAAAAAAAAAAGAATAGGAATAAATTCAAGAAATCTGCTCATAGCAAGACTTTGTCTCACAAAAACATCTGTTGTATAATACTGTAATTTAAAAAATAAAAAAATGCTTTGTGCTTTAATAACAATGTATTATATTCTTAAAAACTGCTGAAATTTTAAGTGTTCTCAATACAAAAATTATGTAAAGCAGGGCCAGGGATTTAGTTCAGTGGTTTGGCATCTCCCTTGCAAGTGCAAGGTCCTGAGTTCAATCCCTGGTACCACACACCACAATGCTTGGTGTAGTGCCTCATCCCTGTAATTCCAGCACTTGGGAGGTAGAGGCAGGAGGATTGCTGTGAGTTGGGAGGCTAGCCTGGGCTACATAGTGACCTCTGGGCCAGCCTGAACTACAAAACAAGACCCTGCCTCAAAATAAATAAATAAATAAATAAATAAATAAAAGTGGTAAGATTTTAGTAATTTTATTTTACCTTTTAAATTTTTATTTATTTATTTATGATTTTGTGAGGGAGGGTCTCCCTATGTAGTTCATCCTGGCCTATGCTACCCAGGTTGGCCACAAACTCACAGAATCCTCTTGCCTCAGCCTCGTGAGTGCTGGAATTACAGGTTTACATCATCATACCAGGCTCAAAATTTTACTCTTGACTAGGTAGTGCTTTCTCATTACTCAGAATTTACAAAATATAAAATGATACCTATCCTGTTCTTTAGCCTACCAATTTTCTTCCATGAAGGTATTCAAAATTATCAAGAACATATTTGACAGATATAAAATTCTGTGCAGATATTGTTTTATATATATGCATGTATTATTTATAGGTAAATTATTAGAGGAGAAACTACTAAGTCAAAAATTATATTCATTTGTAATTTTGATCAGTGTAACTGCTGATTTTAATGGTGGCTTATAAAATGAATTAGCAGTTGAACATTTAATAAGGCATATATTTTACAGGAATTTTAATGGAATAAATTTTCTCCCTCCTTTTCTTTCTCTCTCTCTCTCCCTCTCTCTCTCTCTCTCTCCCTCCTTCTCCCCCCCCCCCGCTTCTCCTCCTTTCTTTTTGTAGTTCAGGCTGGCCCTGAGCTTGCTATGTAACCCAGGTAAGCCTCAAACTCAGCAATCTTCCTGTCTCTGCCTCCAGAGTGCTGGGATTACAGGTGGGAAACCACACCCAGCACTGCAAATTTTAATTTTAGTGGAATTACCAAGTAAATGAGATGAACAAGAAAATATGCAATACCAAAAAATGAAGCACTTAAATGGAACAGTCTGGTCACTTAGGAAAAATATGTAATACATTAAAAACATACACTGTTGGGACTTAGAAAATGCTGCTCCAAAATTCTGAGATGCTGAACCGGAGAGACAGCCTTAGAATTAAGGTCTCTGACCTTTCCCATCTTTGTCTCTCTCTGGCACTGATCCTTTCTCTCTGAAACTCTTATATGAGTGAGAATGGAATGGAATTGTTAAGAAATATTATTGAGGGCCAGAGATTTAGCTCAGTGGTTCCAGCGCCTGCCTCACAAGCGCAAGGTCCTGAGTTCGATCCTGGTAAACACATATGCTGCTGGGCATGTTGACTCATGCCCACCAGCAATCAATACCACATACCACAGTGTGGGGGATAGTGGCTCATGCCTGTAATCCCAGCACTCAGGAGGCAGAGACAGGAGGACTGCTGAGTTCCAGGCTTGCCTGGGCTACATAGTGAGCTCTGGGCCAGCCTGAACTTTTACAAAGCGAGACCCTGTCTCAAAAAAAAAAAAGAAATATTATTGACCATTTGATCTAGTATAAATTCATGGCCCATCACTTCTTTCTTCCTTCTATTGCTTTTCTTCTTTCACACTTCCAATTCATTTATTAAATATTTATTGAGCATCCACTATATACCAGGGCCTCCTCTAAATGCAATCTAAGTAACTGGTAAACAAGATAATGTCCCTGGATCCAGGTAACGTATATTCACAGGAGAAAACATAGACAAAAAACAAATGAATAAACAGAGTAATTTCAGAGCATAATAAATTCTTTATATGCAACATAAACACTGTCAAACAAGAGAGGGAGAGAGAGGAATAGGAGAACAAAAAGTAATGAAACTCAGCAGTCAGAAGAGCCTCCTCTGGCACATGAAATAGGAGCTAAGGCTGAGTAATGGTCCTGAAATGGGAGTGTGGCTTTTTCCAAGAATAAGAAGAATCCTGAGCTGGGCATAGTGGGGGTGGGTGATGTACCCCTATAATCTCAGCACTTCGACAATGAGGTAAGAGGATTGTGAGTTCAAAGCTGGACTGGACTATATAGCAAGCTTAAGGATAGTCTGGAGTACACAGCAAGACCCTGTCTCAAAAGGAAAAAAGAAAATAAACTAGATACAGCCAAAGAGTAATAAATGAGAAGAAACACCAGATAAAATCTGTGAAGTAGTCACAGAAAAATTTGGAAGGAATAAGAAGCCACTGAGGGTAGAGGAAGAATATGTTCTAAGGAAAGACTTTATTCTTTTAGCATTCTTATCTTTTTAACTTATTGTGTACTTGTTTAATAAAACTCTGTTCACAGGAAATTTCATGTATTTCCTTTTCTAAAAAAACATCTACCAGGAAATATGATAAAACAGAGATTGTTTCTACTTAAATGCATGACTAGCATCTTCAAATGACCTCAGCACTACCTGGACATTCTATTGTTTCTTTAGTCTCCATGGTTGCCATCCTCAGTCTCCTCAAATTACTTGACCAGCTTGTCAGCCACAATTCTTAGCAACTGATGGTTTTCTACTTCAGAGAAAAGACATCAAAAAATAATGCCTTTGGGGCCAGAGATTTAGCTTAGTGGCTCGGCCACCTGCCTAGCCAAGCAAGGTCCCTGGTTCCATCCCTGGTAACCACATACAACAATACTGGGCGTGGTGACTCACGCCCACCAGCAATCAGTACCACACACCACAGTGCCAGTGTGGTGGCTCACACCTGTCATCCCAGCACTCAAGAGGCAGACCTCTTATCTCAAAGTATTACCTGGTGCTGGTGTAAAAACTGATACTGGCATATGAGTGAAGTGATAAATACAGAAATTGAGAGAATTGAGGAATTTTACAGTTTAAAAAAAGTAAGTTTTTCTTTTTTGTTTTGGCAGTTCTGGATTTTGAATCCAAGGCCTTACAAATGCTAGCCAAAGGCTCTATCAGTGAACCACTCCTCCTACTTTCTAGTTTTTTGAGACAAGGTCTGCTATATATTTCGGTATGGTCTTGAACTCACTACATAGCCTATAGTAGCCTTCAATTTGTACCAATTCTCCTGCCTCAGTGCTGATTACAGAAAATGTGCCACCATTTAAGTTTTACATACTTTGAACCAGGGATTTAGCTCAGTGGAGCCATGCCTGCCTGGCAAGCACAAGGTCCTGAGTTCAATTCCTGGTACAAAAAAACAAAAGGACTTTTTTAATGTACTTTGAGATAAGGTCTTTTAATTGTCCACACTAGCACTGCAATTCTCCAGTCTCAGTCTCATGAGCAGCTGAGATTACACCACCATGTCTCACTTTTCATAGAAATTTGACAAAGTAATCAGATGTCTCTTAAATTTCATAATAAAATATTTGGATTTTATTTGCCACTTTTACTTCTTAGTGCATCAAAACTTGGTGAAGGAGCCATGTATAAGTGCCTTACTAGGGCCATCTCTATAAACCTTGTCATTCTTCAGGTAACAGGAAGGTTTTCTGTTCTTGATTAAATCAAGAGTTCTCTCTTTCAGGAGTTCACAGTACCATGGAATTCTCCACTTCTCATTTACAGTTACAGAGCTGTAATTTTATGTATGTTCATTAAATTTATGTGAGTTCCCATTATAGAATGTAAATTTTATAAAAGAGCAGAACTCATCCAATGTCAGGCAAAAAGCCTGACATAGTTAATAAAAAGTTTGTTGA
>PVIC010012284.1:0-39956 GCA_004025085.1 Thryonomys swinderianus | reverse complement strand
GGACAAAGATATAAAAGGAATAAAGATAGGAAAGGAAGAAGTTAAACTGGCATTATTTGCTGATGATATGATACTCTATCTTGAAGATCCTAAAAACTCAACCAAGAGACTGCTAGACTTAATTACCAAATTTGGTAGTGTTGCTGGATACAGGGTAAATGCTCAAAAATCAACAGCCTTTGTCTACACAAATAACAGACTCATTGAAAGAGAAATTGAGGAGGCAATCCCTTTCACAGTAGCACCCAGAAAAATGAAATATCTAGGAATCAACCTAACAAAGGAAGTGAAAGACCTCTACTCATTGATGTCTTAAGAAAATAGCAAGTCCAACTCCATGAAGGTGAATTTGGTCATTCAGCCCCCATAAACTTTCCAATTCTATTTCCTTCTTTTCTCCACTGCTTAATGATAGCACTCCTTTTTTCTTTGAACACAGCAACCTTTGTCAAAATTTACCTTTATTTCTCTCTACTTGTCTGTATAATAGTCCCAGTTAAATCAATATAATTATCTTCTTTGTGTCCATGAGAAAATTGGAATAACTTTCTAGTCTATATATGTTCAACTTCAACTTCTGTTATCTGACTCCAAGGCCCATGCCATTAACCAGTACTTTATTTGCAGCAGGCAAGAGAATCACACCCCCAACCCACCAAGTGCACACACCTATGTGTATAGCCTAATCCATGGCTTCTGGGGCTGTGTTATGTTATATGGAAGAAGGGACTTTGAGGACTTAATTAAGTTAATAAACCCTGAAACTGAAGATAATGTAATACTGGATTATATAGATATTTTCAATCTAATCTTAAGCCTTAAAACAGAAAAATGTCTCCACCTGGATTCAGTCAAAGTGATACCATTCAATAAGTCAAGAAACATGTCAATGGTAAGAATTTACCTACATGTGCTGGGTTTGAAGGTAGAATAAGCATGAGCCACAAAGTGCAAGTAGTTTCTGAAGCTGAGACTAACACCTGGCTGATAGTAAAGAAATGGAGACTCCTGTCTCACAGCCATGAGAAAATAAACACTTTCAGTCATCTACATGAGCCTACAATTAGGCTTTCTCCAAACCTCTCAGGAGGCCCCACTAACCACCATAGTGATTTGGGCTTGGAAGACAAGAAGCAGAGCAGTGAGTGGGCCCTACTGGCCTTCCAAACTATGCAACTGTGGAACCAAGGGATGTCAAATTTATGTCACTTTCAGTCATTAAATTTGTGTAATTATAACAGCAACTGTAGAAGATGTATAAGCTATTCTATCTACCAAAGAATAGATAAAAATAAAATCATCTCTTATCTTACCAGTCATAATTACTATAAATATATTAGTGGATAGCTTTTTATCCTTCTCTATATATAATTTTATATTGTTAGACATATTTTAAATATTATTTCTTCTAAACCCAATTTTTATTGTGATGCTTTTACCACATTTTTTAAAGTTTATAAAAATGTTACTGGATAATACTATTCTTTAAAGTTATTCCCTAATTTGAATATTTAAACTGATTCCAGTATTTCACTAATATTCACCAAGGCAGATGACTAATGAGACTATTGTTCCCCTTAGATTTAGGCAGATTTTCTTGGAAATATTACATATGTAGCCTGAAAGATTTAAGGTTTCATGGAACAAAAAAGGGATTATAATAGGTAGGTCATTTCTATCTTCTCTATTTCCAGGTCATTCAGCTTTTTCTCCAACAACTCTTTGTTTTTCCAAAATGAGCACCGTGATGCTAAGTTGTTATTGGAAAATTTAGGCTTTGCTAAAAATTTGAAATGTAAGCCTCTATAAAATGTGGGCTCAATTTTCTAAGATTTTTCACTTGCTATCTTGATCCACCTTTCAAAAATTAGAGTTGAGTCAGAAATAGAGGTTTTCAAGTGGTTCTTAGCATTGTAATATTTTTCTTATACATCATTATGCATAATATTGACAGTTTTCTTGGGATAAAGATCTTGACTTGGCATTACTGAATCTAAGAGTCTACAAATACTTAAACTTTTATTCTTCTTCACCATATTCACCTTTCTTTTTGTAAATGTATCATTTACATACAAATTGAATACTAAAATAGTGAGGAAAATCTTTGCATTACAAAGTTAAGAAGATATTTTGTTTCTTACATCTCCAAAACTAAATTTATCTAGTTTTCTAGCTTCTGTTTTTCCCCATTGGTAAAATGAATGTTATAAATGGACTCATTATGTAATGCTTTGAAAAGCACACTGAGGATTTTATAGTCTGAGCAGTGTATTATAACAATGAGGTAGGAATGAATGGTCTCCTTAAAACAGTTGCCTAAAACCATATTAAATCTATTTGGGAAGAAATTACAATTATGTTTCTACTGCAACTTCTTATCTTACTAAAGCATATTTCCTTCACAAACGTTTACCATGCAGGAAATAGAAGGGTTGGACCTATTAGAAAATTTTGCGCATTGCTCATTTCCCTAATTATTAATAAATATTGTTCTTCTAGCATCACAAATTCATTTCTGAATTCATAATTAAATGACTAATAAATATAAGGTTTTGTATCCAGTAAAGGAAATAAGCAAATGATTTCCTATATTTGATGGCGTTTGGTCTTATTAAAAGCACATGAACTCATTCTTCTTGATGCTGACATCAGGGTGCCCTAGAGAGAAGTGAGTGAAATAAAATGTCATTTTTTGGCTAAAATAGATTGCAAACATGATGCACCAAAACTTACCTTTTCATAAAAGAAACCTGGAGAACTAAAGCCACTCTTCATTAACTGAAAGAGGAAGTTTCTAATTTTTCAAGTACAAAAAAAAAGATAATGACTTCATACATAATATGGGAAGAAAAATTTTAAAAATATATTTTAGGACTTTATCTGCCCCAGTAAAAAGTTAAAATAGCGATTTCCACAGAATTAGGAATTTATTTCTTAATCAAAAATTATCCTTATTAAAATTTCTTACAAATCCAATATATTTTTCTTAAGAAAAAAAAATCATTTTTATTAGATGTGTGTTTAAGTGATAAAAGCACTAAATCCCACAAATTCTAGTGGAATGTGAAATAAATAGGACACAGATGTGTAAACACCATATCATCCCTCTAGTATGAGAAACTGAAGGTGTTAATGAGGTCCAGAATGTATTATAGGTATTATGAAATAGTAAGAAAATGTTCAAAGGGAAAAAGGGAAAGGGGAGCAGAGGAAAGTAAAGAAGGCGGAAAAAAACTTTGATGGTAAAAAAATGGAAACAAGCCTTATGTATATAGGGGGTGGAATTGTAGGGAGGGCAGCAGAATGGGAAAAATGAAAATCAAAATACATCATGTACAGATACAAATTCTTAATGTAGAATACTATTGTGATGTGTAACTAAAAAGTATCAGTAAACTCAATAAAGGGAGAAAAAAGTACATGTAACTAGGGCTGGAGGGTTAGCTCAGTGGTTCCGGCGCCTGCCTCGCAAGCGCAAGGTCCTGAGTTCAATCCCCAGTAACCACATACAATGCTGGGTGTGGAGACTCATGCCCACCAGCAATCAATACCGCATACCACAATGCCGTGCATGGTGGCTCACACCTGTAATCCCAGCACTCAGGAGGCAGAGGCAGGAGGATTGCTGAGTTTGAGGCTTGCCTGGGCACCATAGTGAGCTCAGAGCCAGCCTGAACTACAAAGCTAGACCCTGTCTCAAAAAGGAAAAAAAAAAGTACATGTAACTTGATTCAGCTTGAAAATAAGAGCTTTATTAGAAAAAATGCTTCTTATAGATTTTTAAATTTATGGATTCCAAAAAAGGAGAGGAAGATATAGGTTCTAAGACACTGGTCCTGTAGTTTTCATAGTATCACATTATCTCAGGAAAACTGGGAAAGGAGCAAAGGGCCAGGCCCCATGGACGCCAATGAGTCTGTAGCTCATAACCTCCAGTTGATTCCACTTTCACACTAAAGGTGGAGATGCACTGTTATAAAGCTTGTCTTACATTTGTTATTTTTTCTTTAATGTTTGTGTAGGGGAAAACCTGAAGGTGCTATCAAAATATAGGTTTTGATTAGAAGTGAAGTAGGAAGAAAATATCTGCATTTTCATCAAATACTAGGCAAAACCTATGCTTTGGTACACAGACTACTAACAAGACAAATCTAGGGGCAGAATTTACAGAACTAACTGTAGCATGCTGTCCAGCCCACTGTGGATAAAACAACAAAAGAATTCCACTTCCTGCAGTGTTTGCTTAGGAGTATCGAAATGATTGTATTTCTTCATAACTGGCTGTAACCTACTGAAGTTTCCCTGAACTTCGAGTGACCTGAACGCCAGATATTTCTGGACATAAATGAAGACACTTTCCTGAAAACTGAAAAATGAGACTAGACTTGTGGACTCTTTACATCCTCATCAGAACCATCTTAGTGGAGCTATGGATTCTTTCTCTCCAGCATATAAAATTGACTTTTTCCTTCAGCAAATGATTCTGTCAGATGAATTTCTTCATTGCTATATATTTCCTTGTGTGACAAGGTAATGGTTTGAAGTGGATCACTGTCACATATGTTTGTATCCTCGCTCAGAAGTCTGGGTTTTTTTTTTCTTTTAAACAAACTGAGATATGATTCTTCCAGAAAATTTCTGTCATCTATAACTAATTTCCCAACTATACCTACCTACGAAATCCTTTCTTTGCAAAAGGGACTTTGCTCTGATGTTACTTCTTGGTGAAAGTGTCCATTGTTACTCAAGAGAAATGTAAGTTTCTATCTGTACAACTTCTTCTACTTCTAGATATATTACCTCATGAATGGCCATTTGCAAGTTTATTTACTGTCTTCTGCATTGAAAAGACAATCTGTTATTGTGTTTTTTCCTTTCAATCATTGATTTTATGTCTGTATTTCTTTGTCAAGTTGGAATGGGTAATATTAAATATCAATACATCCCTTTTATTGTTATATCTGAGTTCAAAAAGTACTTTTATATATTTGATAAAACATGGTCTTTTAAACCTTGGTAAAATCTAAGGAATGTGTTCTGGTATCAATAAAGCTAAGGCTTGAAAAATACAAATAATGACCTGGGACTCATATACAATTAATTAGAAATAGCACCTAACCCAGTATCTTTCTATAGACAAACATTCATTCATCTTCAACCACAAGCAAATAAACACTACTTCCTACCAATCTCTCATTTTTAACTTTTTATCAAGTTAAACAAAACATTTTGAGGAAAAAATTGAAGGGCAAATAACATCTGATGGAATATCATGTTTTTAGAAAAATACCATGCACCCCAAAAGGAGACCCAGCAAGCATTCAGATGAGTACGTGGAAGAAACGGACTGCTTATTATCCCATTGTCCATGGAAAGATGAAAATTTAGAGCAAAAAGAAAGGGCAACAAGTCTACAAAGAACCCAAAAAGAATTTTCACCTGATTTCCTTGCAAGCAACACCTTGCTCAGATACCCAGTGCTTTTTTCTGTTCTTTAGGTCCATTTTGTAGCTACACTTATTCTTATCTGCATATTTAAATTAAGTAATTGTGTTGTAGAAAGCTATTTGTAATGCCTCCAACTTCAGAATATTAAAAAACAAAGATATAAAAGACTTTTAAAGGATATAACATTGCTTTTAAAGGACAGTAATACAGACTTAAGCTCACAAGAAACTCTAAAAAACTACCTTTTGGGAAGAAAAAAATACGTTTGCCAAAACCAGAGTAGTGGGAAAGCTTTGGAGAGATGGTTTCCTTAGGGGCCTCTGTGAATAAAGAGAACTTCAAGATCTGTTTTGTAAAACTCTTTCAGAGTAAAAAATTAAGAAAAGAAAGGTCTCTGGAAGAAAAATGACCAGTTTCTGAAAGATGGGAGGCATCATAGAAACTTAAATGCTTTGCTTAAATTCCAGATGAGGGGAAAATATCTCCTGAAAGAATCAGATGCATCCAGGCGGACCGGCAGATTGATTCACATTAACTACTTGGTCTATGTATGACCAAGAAACTCCAAACCAATAAGTAAACTTTACGTGGTTCTATGTTGAATATCCTGGGCAACTGGCACAAACAAAAGCAAATGAACATACCATCAAACCAAAGTTACCAAACCAGAAAAAAATAAGCCCCCAAGAGCAAGAGCTAGGTCAAACAAAAACAGTACAATTAGATTTGTAATCTCTTTAGTTATTATAATTATTATAATCAAAATACAAAATAAGTATATCTTAGATACTTTTTGGAAACAAAAGAAGAAAATACCAACTTTAGTTAAAAAAAAAAAAACTCCAGAACAGATGAACTAAATAGATTAAAAATACAGGAAGAGAGAATTGATGTGGTAAAATGACTACAAAACGAGCTAAATTCTGCATTCCTCCCATATTTATACCCTTTGTAATACGACTTTACAGATCTTCTAAAGCAAGTGCTAAAGTCTGTTTTTTCAGTCCTAAAGTCATGATCAACTTCGGTAATATCATATGGTAGAAGTGACAGTGTGCTGCCCTGATATGAATTAGGCATGGCAGTCACATGTGTGTAAAGTCTAGGGCCCACACTAATTTTACAAGCCAACAAAAATGTTTTTATCTTAATTTATTTTGAAAGGAAAAGAAAGATGTATAGTAATAAATCCAACCTGATTGTTTTCATCACTAAAATAACACAGATTTAAAATACAACACTTTTTTTTTTTTTGAGACAGGGTCTTGCTTTGTAGTTCAGGCTGACCCTCAGTTCACTATGTAGCCCAGGCAAGCCTCAAACTCAGCAATCCTCCTGCCTCTGCCTCCCGACTGCTGGGATTACAGGCGTGAGCCACCACCCCCAAAACTGTGGTATGTGGTATTGATTGCTGGTGGATGTGAGTCACCACGCCCAGCATTGTATGTGGTTACTGGGATCAAACTCAGGACCTTCCGCTTGCGAGGCAGGCGCTGGAACCACTGAGCTAAATCTCCAGCCCTAAAACACAACTTTTAATACTTGTTTATAGAGTGAGATTCTGAAAGACAAGGTGTAGACAGCTCACAAAAGCAGTAATATGGGCTGGAGATTTAGCTCAGTGGTTCCAGTGCCTGCCTAGCAAGTGCAAGGTCCCTGGTTTGATCCCTGGTAACCACATACAACAGTATTGGGTGTGGTGACCCATGCCCACCAACAATCAGTACCACATACCATACTGCTGGGCATGGTGGCTCACGCCTGTATTCCCAGCATTCGGGAGGCAGAGGTAGGAGCATTGCTGAGTTTGAGGCTTGCCTGGGCTACATAGTGAGCTCAAGTCCAGCCTGAACAACAAAATGAAACCCTGTCCAAAAAAAAAAAAAAGTAGTAATGAAACTTGATGGTGTGGCAGTTTGAACATAGACTTCAGTGAACCTTGCTGCATCATAACTCAGCTACCAATACATGTACAGCCCACTAGCTCAATGGGGGCTAGGAGTTTATGTGAAATAGAACTGAGATATTCTAAATGAGCTTTCAGACATTTTTGAGCAAAATCAGCAAACCACATAACCAATCCATGTCTGTATACAGACAAGTAAGTTATACCAGCTACATTAGATTTTCTGCCCTGCTTCCTGAGCCACAACACATTCTTTAAGTCATTGTATTTTGCAATGATTTTTTATATAGCAGCAACAAACTGATACAATCAGTAAATGGGAAGAAAATTCCTGGAATGAAACAAACAGAGCCAAAGTAAAATTATGAAGTGAAAAGCATGGAAGCTAACAATTAAACTTAAGGTTGAAATTCCACATGGTAACCATAAACAGATTATATTTTAAGTAATGACTAAATTGGGGGGGGGATAAATGAAGGACACAGATTGTATATTTGGTAAGGCAGCAAATCCCAAAGATCAGAATAAAATAAATCCATATATTGATATGTTATAATAAAATAATGAAAGTGAAAAATTAGAGCATATTTAAAGTAACTAGAAACAAAAGATTATTAAAATCAGACAGTTTAACAAAGTAAGTTATATATACATAAAATATTTTGCAGACCTGAAAAGGTACAATTGCCATTCAAATGCTATCCACAAGATTTGATTTCTAATCAGCTAATCTGAGATGTTTTTATCTCTCTTCTGACATTTCAGGGCATTCATACAGTATGTGTAACAAAATTGCTAAGCATTATCAGTCATCTGGAAAATTTAATTTAAAATTGCAATGAGATGTTACCTTATTTATGTTAAAATGACTAGTATCAAAAAGAAAAAGTTTTGGGGAGAGGAAACCTGCATACTACTGTTGGGAGGAATGTAAATTAGTGTAACTATTTTAGTAAGCATTACAGAAGTTCCTCAGAAAAGTAAAAATAGAACTACTGTAAGATCCAGCAACCCCACATTTGGTTATATGAGCTTTAATTTTTAAGAAAAATTGGTGAATGTTTTTAGTTGTGCTGTCATAGTATGCTTTGGTTTCCTGAATCTCTTCAAAAATGTTCATCTTTCATGATATTTTCACTTTGAGGAAGATCAGAAGAAGCACAGTGCCATGTCCAGTGAATAAAGTCGGTTTTGGCACATTGTAATTTTATTTGACAATAATTATTGTAAATATTTTGAATTGAGTTAGGATATCAAACAAGCCATGAAGATACACCCACAAAAAGCTTCTAGAACTCCTTCAGAAAGTGACAGAGACAATGAGATGAGTATGCTTGAGATGCGCAGAATTCTGAAAGGATTAATGGGAATGTGTCTTACTGTAATAAATTTCTTTATGTTTAGTTTAACCTTTCATCATACTTTTACCATGTCTTCTGTATCCAAAGGAAATATCTACATTTCTGAGATATCTTCACTCCCCTGTACATTGCCACGTTATTCAGAAGAGCAAAAGTATCGAAACAAATCCTTCTTAATGGATGAATGGACTTTAAAAAGTGTTATGTATACAAAATACAATACTATTTAACTTTTAAAAAGAATGAAATTCTGCCATTTGTGGCGACATGGATCATCCTAAAAGATATATTACAGTAAATATGTCAGACACAGGAAAACATGTACTGAATGATCTCACATATAATACATGTAGATTTTTTAAAGTTCAAACTCATAGAAATAGAGGGTAAATGGTGATCACCAAAACCTAAGGAGCAGTGAGATGAGAAGGAAAATGTTAGTCAAAGCATATAAATCTTCAGTCAGACAAGAGAAATGTCTGGATCAACTGTAGGACAAATTGACTCTAGTTAATAATATTGTACTGCGAATATTTTAAAGGTTAATAGAGTAGACATTAATTGTTCTCGCCATGAAGAAATGAAAAGTATGTGATATGATACATGTTAAATAGCTTGATTCAATCATCCCTCATCCCACATTTTATATATGTGTGTGTGAAAATACCACATTCTCTTGTGCTTCATAAATACATACAATAATTATTTTCAAGTTAAATTTTTTAATTGAATTCTTTATTGGTACAATTTATATACATCTCAAAATCACATATAACATTGGGAAATTTGTACCAGTATATGCCACAAGTTAATTCTCATTTTTACCCATATCCCTACCCACTCCCCCCTCCTCCCCCCTTTATACATGCTCTTTTTTCTTTCTGTATCACATATATTCCTTCCCCTCATCACATGCCCACACCAAGTTTCCTATAGAAATATTCCACTCTATAAAAGCTGTCCTACTTTCTAGAACTCATTTTCAAGTTAAAATTTTGTAATAAAATTATTTTTAAACTAAAAATGGCTTAGAAAATAGTTCTAATACTATATTTTGTAATTTGTTTGGCATAGTCTTCTGAAAACATTGGATTATTTTTCCTATTTTTCCACCCTACATACTTAGTCAAAAATTTCAAAATACACTCACTGGTATACGTTTACATTAAACCTTATTAAATTCCAGGTAAAAGCAGTGTGTCAGTGTACAATATGGATAGAGTATAACAGAGCACCTTTAGAAGAGATGTTTGTGAGTAATGTTTTTCCAAATCTCAACATTTATTTAACAGGATTGTAATTTCTTGTGTATACTACTTGATGTACAGGTGCATGCTTCCTATCTCTCCATTTTCTTTCTTTCTTTCTTTCTTTCTTTCTTTCTTTCTTTCTTTCTTTCTTTCTTTCTTTCTTTCTTTCTTTCTTTCTCTTTCTTTCTTTTTTTCTTTCTTTCTCTTTCAATAGGGTCTCACTTTGTAGTTCAGGCTGGCCCTGAGTTCACCATGTAGCCAGGCAAACCTTGAACTCAGCAATCCTCCTGCCTCTCTCTCAAGTGCTGGGATTATAGGTGCGAGCCACCATGTCTGGCCCTAAATATTCATTTTCTATATTATCATTGGCATCTAATTCTATTCACAACTGTGCTGTCTATTTTACAGTAATTATCTTTCTTTTCCTAAAATTTTTCTTTACCTGTGAAGATTATATATTAAATTCTTTTTGAAAAAGCTTTGTATTTTTCTTATAACTTAGACTCAAGTTCTTTCTCGTGTATAAATGCCTTTTAAATATATTTAATTATTCTACCAGTTTTATTAGTTCAAGAGACTCTTTCCTGAACACCTCTAATATATTATATATTTAAAGCACTGACTTCAGAGCGGTGACCTGTATTGGAAGATACATTGTTTAATAAAAGATGACCCTACTTCAGAGGAAAGCAAACAGGAAAGAGACTTTAGGGCTGAGCTCCATCTCTGACACATTCCAGCCAACTGACCACAGAAAGCTTTTATTATGCCAGGATGTAGTGACAGGGCTGCTTCAACAGGGGCTTCCAGATCTGCAACTTTCCTTGTCAGTCACCTCAGTCTGGTAACTGTCAAATTCACTTGTTTGACTGAGATATTGGTGCTACTGTCCATGACCAACTAATTTGAACTGACAGCAAGAAGATGATTCAGTATTTTTCTTGGTCTATTAGCATTCCAATGGCCAATGAAGAGGCAGGATGCATAAGCAGTATTGCATTAGACTGCCCTGAAGAGCACATTGCTGGCAAATGCAAAGGTACCAGGGCAGCTCTGGTTTGATTCCCCCATCAAACCAAAACGGGGGTTTCTTGTTTCATAGAGTCCATCCTAGTTGTACTGAATACGTTTGGAAACCATAATACAACTCCAGTGTGTACTGAGAAATTCAATTTTGTGATTCTGTTACAGATTTTCTTTCTGATTTTTCACCTTCACTGTGTAGAATATTTATATTACAAGTAGCTTAATGTAAAATTTAGTGGAGAGATAAAATGTAAAGATGAAAACCTAGCTCTGAGACCAGTATGTTACAGTTCATCACAGGTCTAATTTCTCCGAGACACTGTCTTCTCAACAAACAAGTAATAATAGACTAACTTTCAACATTTTTAATCATATGAATAGGTAAGTAGTATAACAATTTTTAATTTGAAAACATTGAAAACTTGGAATGTCTCTCATTAGATATTCTGAGTAAAATCAAGAGATAAATACTTTCTATGTACACGGGACAAATCTAAAGGGCACAGACAAAAAAACACAGGGTGGCAGTAAACTGTCATAGTCAGAGTCTGGGACCTGAAAAAATTATCCTGGTTGAATCATAGCTTTCATCATGCCAGTTTGTAATACAGACCTGTATATATTCTTGTTTGTCTCAGTTTTCTTTGCTATAAAATGGAAATAATAATAATTATATCCATTCCATAGGGATGTAAGCAAAATGAATATGTAAATCATGTAGTCCAAAGCCTACTACCATAGATAATCATACAAAAATCAATATTTTCAATTACTATAGCTGAACAGTGACCATAACTCTTAGTAAAGTTTGTTGTAGCTTAACTCTTTAGCCTGAATCTCCAATATTCTATAAAACCATTTCAGTGTTACAGATTAAGTTATTTCATTAAAGATACTGATGATACACTCTAAAAAAAAAATCATAGTTTCTCTAGCCCAGTCATTCTTTCCCCTCTGACTGCCGTCCCCACGCATCTCCTGCGAACTGGTCTCCCTGCTCTCTGCCCTAGAAGCTCTCTGGTAGGCTGCAAGTAACACCCGCCGGTAACCCAACTAGAACCCCGATTTCCCTTGACCTTGTGTCCACACCGCCGTAAAGGACCTAAAGAATCTGTCCCTGTAAAACTCTTCTCTTATCCACTTGGATGTTTCATTATTACAGCTACTGTTCTTTGCCCAACTTTGATAGTGTGCCTGGAATGTTAGAATAGTAGTCTCTTTGCCAGAAAAGAATGACTGGGCTATTTTAAATTGAAATAAAGTATATAAGACCTTTATTTAACAACCTCATTTTGTAGATAAAGAAACTCAACCAGATAGTGCATTCTATTAATTAGTATCACTTGTTTGTGATAGAGATTCCAGGAGAACTGAAGGCCTTTGGCATCTGAGTCCCATAGAGTTCTGTCTTCTGGGTAATTTCAGTTATCTCCAAAGGTGTGCCATTAAACAAATGAAATTCTAACTCATCAAAGCCATATCTACACACTCACATACACACACACACACACGCGCAGTGTATATTCTACTCAATAAAACATTCACTAGAATATGAAAAAGAATTTCAAATTACCCTAAAAATAGTTAAACACACTTGAAATATGTATTATACATGTTCAGCGGAGGAGATAGAAACAGTTACCTGTAGACACACTGGAAGTAGAGATGGAGTGAAAAATTCAAATTCATAGTTAATTTCAATTAGCTAACACAACTTCTTTGCATTCTGAAACTTGGAATACCAGCTAACTCCATTGACCCTTATGTTTTGAATCACGAAAATCCCACTCTGAAACCTGATTAGAAGTAACTGGCTTTACACCTAGTGTTCACTTCAAGGAGATCTTTTAGTTTCATCCCCATATTAAAAAAGTATAATTGAATATAATAAGTCAAAAAAGGGAAGAAAATGAAATAATGAAGTGCAAACAGAATCAAGTGTTCTTAGATTTGAGCAACTCTTATCTGGAAAAGGGACACAAAATCTCAAAAGATTTCTCTCCTAAACATGAGCTGCCCTGAAAGACAGAAAGATGGCTCTTTCTATTTCCTGCAGGATAGTGAACAAAGATATTCTCAGCAGCATGTCCTATGTGCATGCCTCGTCTGCCACTGCTAACTGGTAAATGAACTGAACCAAGAGAAGCAACTAGTGAGAAAACACCACCAGCCACTCATTCCTACTCGCGAGAAAATACCTTACTGATGATTTAACCCAATTTTCTTTGGCTACACTATGACAGAGGCTTGAAAGCAAGAAGACAGACGGAATTGGCAGTGGGTCCTGTATCACCTGTTGGTGTTTTCTTAATCTTTAAAATTTCATAGAAAGGTGCTGAGAAGCAGATAGTTCAATGATACAAAATAAGATCTTTTCCAACCATAATTTCAAAAAAAAATTTTGAACTGCTACTAAAGTTTAAGATATAAACTACAGTAAAACTACATACCTTGACAGCTTTTTTTTCTGACTCATTATCTTCCTATGGAAACTCATAGCAAAGTAGAGCAGAATCCATCCCAGTGTTTTCCTCTGCCGGCCTGAGCTGCCTCCGAAGCTCAGTGATGTATAGTTATTCCCTACACTCTCATGTTGTCCCTCATGCTCTCAACACATTTTTCTTTCTCTCATAAATCTTTCCTGGTTCAGTACACAGACAACGAAATTAAAGAGTAGGTGTTTCTATGATAAGAATGTGTATTCCTTTGCTATGTGTGATTCTTTTTTGGCAGAAGTGGTTTCATTTTATTGCGTTTCTCAAAGGATAATCTCACATCTGTTGACAAGCTAAGAACACAAGATCATAAGTTATCTCTTTATTATATTTTGCATTTTAGAATACTGCAAGCTTATCCCAAGTGGAAAGGCTACAGTCACTCACACCTCTGTCTGCATTCCTCAGATGCAATCGTTATAAACTCAGTGAACCATGAGGTCGTAAGAATTGCAATTTTGTCATTAAAAGGTAGGAATACTTTTTTAAAAATACACATAACTAACCCCTACAGAATTAAAAGAATAATTCTTAATGCCATCAAATACCCAGTCAGTGGTAACCTCTACTTCTTGCAACAACTAGTTTGCCACAAAGCAACCCAGGTCCCAAAGGACTGGGAAAGACTGATCAGAAAAGTCAGAAGCTAAAAGGCGGCTGGTAGTTTCTGAGGCAGGTACCACTTACAGGTCAAGATCCCGAGGTGAATAAGCTCACTAAGGAAGCCTGGCTGTCTTCATGCTGCTATTTCCTTTACAGTGTTTGCCAGCTCATTACCTTCCAAAATGAAAGCCAAGAAGCCAGGGACAGGACACCAGTAAGAGGCAGAGAAAAACAGCACAGACTGTCTCTACTGGAACTAAAGAGAGAAAACTAGGTGTCAGCCCTGCCAATCAAATCCCAGACAGTTAATGTAGCAAGGGTAAGCTGGAGATAAACAGTAGAGTTAGGGTGATTTATATATAGGGAGTCTCCTTTCTAAAAGAAGAGTGTCGATAATTTCCCATACATGTGGGGCAATCAATCAGCAACTGCCAGGCATGCCAAGAAACATAACCCAAAGTAAAAATAGAAAAATATCATGTTTTTCAGATATTGACATATATGAAAACTATCTTTGAAAATAATTATGAATATGTTCCCCATTATATAAGACTAAAATGAAAAATTAATCAGGGAATAGAAATTTGTTTGCTTAGAACAATAATTGCATATTCAGGAACTGAAAACTGCAATAGCTAAAATTAATATCCAGTTTTTTCAGATATCCTTCCCTTATGTTTTGTACCTTCTATGTAATTTACTTTGAATTGTATTTAAATGAAATCCATCTATTTTGCTTGTTTGATATATTTCCCAAGTATCTTTCAAAATACAGGTTTAAAATTATTTCTCAGGTGATGTGCATTGGTGTTAAGAGGAATGTAGTATTGAATTATGTTTTGCTTTGTAAAGGTACAGTCATCAGTGACTATGGCTCAGATCCATTATTTAACTTGGAGAAGCAATGAAAATATAAGGTAAATCATCTAATTTTATTTTTCATCATTTATTAACTATAATATTTCTATAAAGAGAGAATCATATTACCACTTTTTACCTACCCTGAAATAGAGTTCATATGGAAAATAGAGTTCATATGGTAAAGGAGACTAGAATGATTATTTTACTTTATTCACATTTTTCAAAGTACTAAATTGATGTTAGGATCCTTCAACAGTAACAATTTATATTTTTTAATCCATTATAAAGTAATGGAGTTAAAAGCATTTGATATGTTGAACTCATTTCTAATAATCCACTTCAATGGTCTACTTAGTGTAAGCCTATTCAAGTTGTCTCCTTTAGACTTGAGTTGTATCAGATATCCTTAGGTCATATAGATTTGACAAATGATATTTGAAGATATATACAGCAAAGGGAACTGGAAAAGTAAAAGTCAAGATGTGGCATATACAGGTACAAATTCTCAATGTTGAATGTGATCATAATGTATATTATGGTAAAATATACCAATAAAAGTCAGATAAAAATACACAGCAGCATGCTTACAGTGCATGTGCATACATGTTTATGTGTACATATCTAGTAGAAAATTATCCAAATAGGTCAGTTATCAAAACAGAAAAATCTAAAGGATAATCAACTCCTCCCACCTACATGATAGTTAATGAGGAAGAACCTCCCCTGGGAACTAACATTTCTCTTTCTTACTACACATTTCATGGCCCTATACACAAATGTGTAGCAGAAAAAAAGCACGCCAGTGCTAATTCTTCTTGGAGGGATGTGAGGGAAAAGCTGTCACAAGGTGCAGAGAAACACCTGCCTGTACACCTTTGAATCATGTTTCAAGTTCAAGTTTGTGCCCAAAACAAATTCATGAAAGTACAGAAAAGTAGAGAATGAAGAAAAAGACATTATTTTTAAGTAGTCTTGCCCTTCAAAAAGAAAAGCTTATTTCTTAGGTTCACCGGATAGAGTGGAAATGAATCCTTTGAAAAGAGATAATAGCGTTGGATGATTTTTAAGCATGTGATTCCGTCAAAGCTTCTAATTTCACATGGCAGTTCAACAAAAAATAAAATTGTCATAGTTTCTTATTGTTTGCATGTTAAGACCGGATAATTGGCATCCTATTGTTTGTACAGGACAAAATATTACAGGAAGAACATCACGTGACCTGGGTACCTCTGGGTTCTCGTGGGAACAAGAAGTTCCTTAGCAAGAGAGAGAAAAAAATATTCCAACAACATAACCACAAACTCACTCATGGCCATTCTCTAGAGTGGGAATTGAGGGAACTTTACATGCTTGATTTATTTTCCCAAAAACATTTATATTCAGAAATAAAGAAAGGAAACCAGCATATTTATTAAATTCTCATCAACTTTCTGGCTTGACAATATACTGCCATATTCAGAGTAAAATGAAGCTAAACCTGTGCAGTGTGTAAGCTGTCCTCCCTTGTTTTTATATTTCATCTTATTCAAGGATTTTCTCAACTGTTTGTGGTGGTGGAGAATAAATACTGGTAATCTTTATTGAGTCCTGTATCAGTTTCCTCTTGCTACTATAAACATTAACGCGAATGCAGTAGCTTAAGGCAGCATGGATTTATCTCACGGCTCTGGAGGCCACAATAGGTCTCACTGGGCTAAAGGCAGGCGTCAGAAGACATATCCTTTCTGTAATCACAAAGGATAAATCTAGTATACCCTTGACTTCTCCAACTTTGAAATGCTCCTGATCATTGCTGGGCTCGTGGGCTGCGTCGCTGCCTGTCCACATATCAGTTTCCACCTCTCTTGCAGCTCCCTTTCTTTCTTTTTAGTCTCTTTTTTGCTTTTGTTTTTTGTATGATATATGTTTGTGATGCATGAAAACTACGTTCATTTGGGGGAATTAGAATTATATACACATACACAGTTTTGATAACTTTAATCCGTTTTCCCCCATGTCCTGTACTTACCCCAAATTTCTTTGTTTTCCCAAATCTTCTTCTCCATCTTCCAAAAACCCACCTTGAATTTTCCTTTATTTTTCTCTTTAAATTAAATTTCAGCTCTCATATAAATGTGATATTTAACCTCCCTTTTCAGATGTATTTCATTTAATATCTTAGAATGAAAGTCTGTCTGCTTTACTACAAATGAGTGAAATTTATCTTCCTTTATTGCTGAGTAATTTTTAATCTATTGTGCCTATATATATTTTCTTTACTGATTTATCTATTGATTGGTATCTAAGGGCATTTTCACAATTTAGCTGTGTGAGTTGTTATGTAAGTAGTTATACACGTATCATAGTAATATTACAATTAAATCTTTCAGAAAGATACTCAGGAGAGGTATAGCTAGATTAAATGGAATTTCTATTTTTAGTTTTTTGAGGAATCTTTATATTGATATCCACAGTAGTTGTGATAGTTTACAATTTCATTAAAAATGGAGAAATGTTCTATTTGCCCACATTTTTACTAGCATTTGTTTTGCTTTCTTGTTTTTCAGTCTTTCATGGTAGTCATTCTTACTGGCATATGATCCCATTTGAGTTTTAACTCATATTTCTCTAATGCTAAAAAATTCTGAGTATGTTTTATCTACTTATTACCCATCTGTACTTATTCTTTTGAGAAGGATATATTCACTTCAATTGCCCATTTATTGTTTGACTTTTGTTTTGGGGAAGGAGTTTAATTTTTTTTGTTCTTTGCATGTTCTAGATATAAGTTCTCTATCAAAAGAGTGGCTAGCAAAAGCTTTTACTCACTGTAAACTATCCTTCATTTTACTGATTGTTTTCTTTTGTGCAAAAGCTTTTAAATTTCATATATCCTATGTGATCATCTTGGGTATTATTTCTTGTTCAGCTGGGGCTTGCTCAGGAAGTTCTTGCCTAGGTCCAAGTCTTCAGGGTTTCTACCCATTTTTATCTTTGAGTAGATTCATTATTTCTGCTTTATGTCTAAGTCTTTGATCCACTTTGACTCAGTTTTAGTCCGCAGTGAGAGATATGGATCTAGAATCATTCTTCTACTTGCAGGTTACTAGTTTTCCCAGGACCATTTGTTAAACAGGTTGCCTTTTCTCTGACACTTTCAATCACTTTGCCAGAATCATATGACTTCCAGGACCTGGGGCTGTTTCCCTGTCTTCTAGTCTATTCTATTGGCCTATATGTCTATTTGTCATCCTAATCGCTAGGTGATTTTATTACTCTGTTGTGACACAGAATTTGGAATGACTCATTTTGTTCTTTTTACCCAGAATTTCTTTGAATATTTTAGGTTTCTATTGATTCCATATAAATCTTAGGACTTTTTTTTCTAGTCTATGAAGAATGCTGTTGGCACTTTTTTGTAAATGCAATAATTCTATATTTCATTATGACCACTCTGGCTGGTGCCAGTCCAGAAATGGAGTATCTTTCCATGTTCTGTTGTTCTCTTCAACTGCTTCAGAGTACTATAGTTTTTGTTAGAGAAGTATCTTGTCTTTTGGATTAAGTTGATTCCTAGTTACTTAAATTACTTTTGAAACTACAGTGAATGGGATTTTAAAATTTCATTCTTCCAAAATCATTATTGGTGTAAAGGAACATTAATCAATTTTGTGTTTATTTTATTTCTTGCACTTTGCTGAACTTATTAACTCTAATAGGCTTCTGGTGGCATTTTGGAGGTTTCTATGCAAAGGACCATGATCACTACAAATAGAAATAATTTGACTTTTTCCTTTCATATTCATAACTTTTTTATGTCATCTGTCTTGATAGTTTAGCTACAGTTTCAGGTACTCCACTAAACAGGGCTGACGAGTGTTCCCAACTTTAGAGTGAATGGTCAGTTTTTCCCTATTTGGTACACTTTTGGCTGTGAGTTTGTCATAAATACCTATTATCAATTTGAAGTAAAGTCCTTCTGTCAGAGTTTTCATCAGAGTTTTTATCATTATATCAAGTGTATTTTCTCCCCCTCCTAAGATTATCATGTGATTTTTAATCCTCACTTCTATTTATAAGATATATTACATTTATTGATTTGTGTTGAAACATCCTTGCCTTCCTAGAATGAAAACAACTTGCATGTCTTATTTATTAAATTATATTTGTAAATATATTGTTGCATAGCACATGCTAATTACATTTTCATCCCTTTTCCCTTCTCTCTTTCCCCTATCCATGACTGAACCCCTTTCTGTTTTTGGTACACGTCTTTGTAAGACTTATATGGATATAAGTCTGTCTTTTTATGCCTACAAGTTTTTGTTTTATAAAATTGGATAAATGGACATTTTGGTGTGCATATATTTAAAATTGTTTTTCTCGGGCCGGAGGGTTAGCTCAGTGGTTCTGGTGCCTGCCTCGCAAGCGCAAGGTCCTGAGTTCGATCCCTGGTAATCACATACAATGCTGGGCGTGGAGACTCATGCCCACCAGCCATCAATACCACATACCACAGTGCCGGGCGTGGTGGCTCACGCCTGTAATCCCAGCACTCAGGAGGCAGAGGCAGGAGGATTGCTGAGTTTGAGGCTTGCCTGGGCTACATAGTGAGCTCAGAGCTAGCCTGAACTATAAAGCGAGACACTGTCTCAAAAAAAAAATGTTTTTCTCTTCTTGTTGAATTGTTCTACTTACCAAAATAAAGGTAAATAAGGTAACCTGTGTCTTCTGATCAGTTTTGTCTTGGGGCTCACTTTTTCTAAAATTAGATGACTGCTCTTCCTTGGTTTCAGGCTCCAGTTGTAGGGAATATCAATTTCTATGTTCTCACTTTCACTATACAGTATGTTTCTTTCTGGGTGAGGTACATCTCTTGCAGGCCAAATATAGTGGGATGTTATTTTTTTATGCAATGTGTCATTATGTGTCTTTTGATTGAGAGTTAGCAGCACTTAACATTAAGACATTATTGACAGTCATTTACTGGTTCCTTTCATTACTTTAAAAATAGCAAAATATATGTACCAATATTTATTGGTACAATTAATGCATACATAATGATAACACTCACTGAAGGGAATTTATGTTGATTCTTTTAAGCTTCATTTTTGTTTAACTACTCCATCATTTAGATGCCGGTTTTTCTTTAGTCCTTTGGAGTATTTGTCTTATATTCTCCATTTAGAATTTCCTAAATCAGCTTTTGCAATACTCATTTGGTGGTCACAAATTTTTTCAGATTGTCTTCAATGTGTCTTTGTTGTCTTCCCATTTACATAGGTAATTTTATAGGATATAATAACCTTGATTAGCAATCATTTCCTCTTAAGGCTTGAAAATTTCATCCCAAGATCTCCTGGCCTTTAGAATTTATGTAGAGAAATCTGCTCTTTTCTGATAAGCTTTCCTTCATACATTACTTAACATTTTTCTCTTGTGACTTTTAATACTGTCTTTGTTTTAGATTTCTGGGATTTTGAGGATGAAACATCATGGAAAGGTTCTTTTCTGGTAGTCTCTTTGAGGTTGTAAATACATTGTTTTCCTGTGTTTCCATTTAAGCTAGATTTAGAGTGTTCTGCATACAGAATGTATTTAATAAAATTTACTGTCCTTCTTCTGCTCTTTCTTGATGCCTATAATACTGAGGTTAGAGTCATCTACAAGCTCTTGAATTAATATTTTATGACTTCTTTTTTTTTTTTTTGAGACAGGGTCTCGCTTTGTAGTTCAGGCTGGCTCTGAGCTCACTATGTAGCCCAGGCAAGCCTCGAACTCAGCAATCCTCCTGCCTCTGCCTCCCAAGTGCTGGGATTACAGGCATGAGCCACCCTGCCCGGCACTGTGGCATGTGGTATTGATTGCTAGTGGGCGTGAGTCTCCACACCCAGCATTGTATGTGGTTACCGGGGATCGAACTCAGGACCTTGCGCTTGCGAAGCAGGCGCCGGAACCACTGAGCTAACCCTCTGGCCCACTTCTTTTTGTTTTTAAAATATCATTCAGCTTGGGCTGGAGATTTAGCTCAGTGGTTCCAGCACCTGCCTTGCAAGCGCAAGGCACTGAGTTCGATCCGAGTAACCACATACAATGCTAGGAGTGGTGACTCACGCCCACCAGCCATCAATACCACATACCACAGTGCCAGGCGTGGTGGCTCACGCCTGTAATCCCAGCACTCGGGAGGCAGAGACAGGAGGATTGCTGAGTTCCAGGCTTGCCTGGGCTACATAGTGAGCTGAGGGCCAGCCTGAACTACAAGTGAGACCCTGTCTCAAAAAAAAAAAAAATATCATTCAGCTAGGTATCTACTACATCATTCTTGTCTTCTAGTCCTGGAATTCTCTCCTCTGATAGGTCATGTATACTGCATAACTTTCAGTTGTGCATTTCATTTCCAAGACTTCTGTTTAATACTTTGTTTATAATTCTAATTCTTTGCTGAAGTGATCCTTTATAACTTGTATTGTCTTTAAATTCAAGCAGAAGTCTGGATTGATCTTAAGATCTTTGAACATCTTAGTAATTACATTCTTTGTTATTTCCTTCTTCTTTGAGTTCATTGAACATGATACACATTTTCTTATTATTTTCTTCATTGATCTCCTTAAACATTTTAACCATTGGTTTTTGAGTTACTTGTCTGAAACTTCTTCTACTTTTGTGCCTGTGAGATCAACTTTTGCACAGTTACTTACTTTTTAAGACATATTATTGCCTCCTTTTGTAATTATTCTTATTTGAGTGGTATACTATAGATCAGTTTGTTAGAGATTTGCCATTATAGTAGATATGTCTAATACTGAATTACAGGGATAAAGCAACTACTGCAACATCAACACTCCCCAAATCCATTGTATATTAATATAGAATTGAAGGCTTGCATAGAAAATTGTGTATTATTGCATTAACCCAGGAATGCAAAGTATTATTAGTGATTAAAAAAGGACTTGGAGAGTGAAGAAGAAAAAGGACTTTGGTTTTGAGATAGGGTCTCACTAGGTAGTTCAGGCTGGCCTTGACTCTTTATGTAGCTAAGGCTGGTCCAAACTCATGGCAATCCTCCTGCTTCTGCCTCCTGAGTGCTATGATTACAGGCCTGTGCCACCACTCCTGGCAAGAGAAAAGACTTTTAAGATAATCAAAAGAATAGTAATTGAAAGAAAAGGAAAAAGGCTTTTTTAACATAATCAAGTGAAAATAAATTGAAAAACAGAAGACTAACAAAAATAGAAAACAAGTAAAAGAAAGTGGGTTTTAATGTTATTAATTTTGTACCCATAAAAAAGGCGGGGAAAATGTGTGACAAGCTATGCATGGAAGAGAAGGGAAATGAGTGCAAGGAAGGATTTGTAAGTAGAAATTAAGAGAGCCTCTACAGAACTGCATCCAATTTATAAATTAGCAGAAAACTTATGTTAAGAGACCTAAGCAATGATCTTTGGCCAAGGGGAACAGAACAGGTTGATGTAAAGCACTGTGGGAACACAAACCATAGTTAGCACTCACATGCAGTTGTTGTTAAGTATGTATCTTACACACCCACTAGAAAATAGAACAAAGGGAAATTAATTTTGATATTGTTTTATATACAAGAATAAAAGAGGTGGAGTTACTTGTGAGGGTGTGAAAGGGGAGGTGAGGGAAGAGAATAGAGGCAGCGACTTTACATGATAGTAAGACAATATATAGAGAGACAGAATCCTATTAATGACCTGCTAGAAATATTAGTTTAAGAAACCCAAGGAAACAACAATTAGTGAAGGGAAAGGTAATAAGCAATGTGAAGATACTGTAGTATTCAGATTGCTTTTCACATTTTATTATGAAAGAGACAGGTGGGAAGGGAGAGGGGGAGAAAGAAAAAATAAAAACAAAAAACTACTGTAAGCGGGGAGAAGTCAAGAAATAGGAGAATGCAAGAGGGAAAAATGATGAGGTTAAGGAAGGGATAAGATTGTTGAAAGATGGGAAGATTATATATTTATTGAATAGAGGTCAAACAAGATTAGATGATACTCAGAAGCAACTTCTGAAGTAGGCAAAGCACAGAATGTTTCACATACAACTACAGAAAATTTGTACATATAGCATATATATATGCAACCTAATCCAAAGGATCAAATACAAAAAGAAATGAAACACACATGTGCACACATGCGCGTACACACACATACACACACACACACACACAAACCTCATAAAACAACACCAAGAATAACAAAGAGCATCAGACTCTATCTCCCCTGCTCTCATAATCTTGACAGCCAGCCAGCTCTTTTTCCACTGACAGGTAACATCTCCAGACTCCCCCACTGGTGCTTCACCCACACCTCTCATCTTTCTCTGTTCCTTTTGCAGTTATGTTCCAGTTCCGCCCAAGCTTTCTCTGGCCCAGACAACTTCAGTGAGCCTTGCAATCAGGGAGGAGGAGGTACTCCTGCTTCTGTGCACCTCTCTGACAGTTTTTCTCTGGCCCTTTTATTTCTGCATCAAAGCAATGTTCAAGATTTCCACGTTTTACTCTGCCCTCATATTGCAGTGGTTTCTGGAACTGGCAGGAAGTAGTCACCGGTGCTGGCCTGGGCTGTTTCTTCATTCAGTAGGATTTGCTATCAGGAGAGAAAGTACCCAATCTGGCACAGCTCCAGGGCCTTTTCTTCACTGTACTCCCACCCTGATAGGTCACAGGCACTGAAAAATCCTGCGACTCCCACTGTAACAACTGTGCTTGGTCATGGGTCCTTCACCAGAACTCTGTCCTTTGTTCCTTTCTCTTTCTAGGCCTGGGGGGGTGCTACCTCAGAAACTCCCCCATTAGTGATTCTCTGCCTTGAGTTTTCCCTCATCTCTTGATCTGAGGGACCTTCTCACTGAGCTTCTTTTTCCAATGACAGGAGATTTAGACCAGGGTAGCATTGGTTCGTGGCTACTGGGATGGGGCGTGTCTGTCCTATAGGGATTCTGAACTTTCCAATGAGGGGAAAATTAACTAGACCTGAACTGTATCTAATCATTATTCTAAAACCCCTGCTACTGGACACAATCTTGAGTGCTTGTCCTTCAAACAGCCTGTGTATTGTTGGATTTTTGTTTATACAAATATATCTGAGTATCTTAGACCTTGGAGGGGGACTCTAATGAGCCCTTCTACCTCTAGTTCATCATGGATGCTCAACTCTTAAGTATTTTCAATAAACAGAGAAATAGATTCATTTTATCACACAGAGCATTCACAGGAGGTGGTGGCACACATTTATAATCCCAGCAGCTGAAAGGCTGAGGCTGGAGGACTACCATGAGTGTGAGGCAACACAGTTCAAGGCCAACCTGAAAGGCATAAGGAGACCTTCTTTCACAAACAAAACAAAACAAGTGCTGGGTGTGGTGGCTCACGCCTGTAATCCCAGCACTCGGGAGACAGAGGCAGGAGGATTGCTGAGTTTGAGGCTTGCCTGGGCTACATAGTGAGCTCAGAGCCAGCCTGAACTACAAAGCGAGACCCTGTCTCAAAACACACACACACACACACACACACATATGTATACTTACACAGAAAGAAATTGTTCATAAAGACAAATATATTACATATCATGTAGAAGACCAGATATTCAAGTTATTGGCAATATATGAGTTTTATAATATACAAGTTATATACATAAAATGGTAGGCAGATTGAAGGAGATTATTTAGAGATAGAGGGTGGAGAAAGATTGGGAGAACACATTCATTAATATATTAGATCCTATTAGAGCCAAGGTTTTTGAATAAAGGGCAAATTTTCACTGAAGTTCTTAAAAATAAAGTAAGTTAAATTAGGTCTGAAAGCAGATGAGAGAAATAATTAGATATATTCTTCGATAACACTTCTAATACTTATTGTGAAGAATGTGTGTGTTGTACTATTGAAATTTTAGATCTTTTTTCTGGGTACCTTTATAATTAAGCAATAAACTACTTTTTATTCAATTTTATTATAATACAGTCAAATAGCTACCTAACACTGATTGATTCTGATGCATCCAATAGTAGAATCATTTAACCAATGTATACCTAAACTCCTAACCCACATTTTAAGATAAAATTGATATTGCTGTAAGCCACTAAGATTTCAGTTAATATGTAATAGATGAAATGTATCAATCCTTAAGACAAGCTTAACATTTCTCAATGTACAAGATCCATAAAAAAATTCTGAACACCTTGTTAGTCCCTAATATCTAACCTGGTATAGGGTAGGCTAAGTGCTAGAATGATTTCCCAAATTTTACTCACTTGACACAATAAAGATATTTTTTCTCCTTTACATTGTAGCTCCATTAAATTCTGCTAAATTATTTCTGCTGTGGGTAGTTCTTAGGGGCCCCAGATATTTTTCTATATAGTGGTGTTTTAATTTCCTTTATTAAATCCTTGTGAAGAATTCAGTGTTCAGTGTTAAAAATTCTTCTTTATACCTTTGCATTTGATCAACAGATCAAGGAACAGAAGATGAATGACATGTAGGGAAGAAAGTTTTATACTTATGCCTGTGACTGGTTTACACCATGTTTGCCTACTTTCCATGAATGAGAATGCAGTCATTTGCTACACCTAATGGGAGGTTGGCTAGTGCTTTTCATAGGTTGAAAAGGAAACAGTTTTAAGAGGACGGGAACATTGCTGCTATGTATGGTAATATTAGATGAAATGGCGTCATCTGCTCTGAACATCAAGTGTGCCTCTCTTCAAGAGAGCTAAGTGAAGAATGAGTCACTTTTGTGTGAACACATGGAAAATATTACATCCCCACATTCTCCGCTCCCCAGGTACTTCCTATCTTCCTTGTTACATCCTCCAGAAGTAAAAGGCATTAAATTTTTTTCCTTGAAACTATGCTATTTCCTCACTTACAAAGTCTTCAAATAGCTATAAAAAGAGAAGGGCTTGTGGGGTCAAGGATGTAATGGAAAACAGTGCAAGATTCTGGCTAGTTTAGAAGCCAGCTGCCTGTGTTTCTGTCAGGGGTAAAATTCTAGAAAAGCCAGAGTCAAGTCATACTCCTTTTAGGTTCTATTTTCTTTCACAATTTGCTTACTCTGTCAACCCCGCCACTGCTGCAATCAGTAACCTCATGAGTTGAGCCCGTAGTTTTCTCCTTAGTTATCTATTTACTATCAACTTTGGTGTGTGTGTGAGAGAGAGAGAGAGAGACAGACAGACAGAGATAGAGACAAACAGAGATGAGGAGTTAGATGAAGGTTGAGATAATTCCATACATAACTAGATTGCCATGGGAATAAATGGAGATGATTTCAGTAATGTCATATTTGTATTTTTTCTGTTCTCTTATTTTTGTGTTTAAGCTTTATGAATGTTGCTTCCAGTATAGATTTTAGGTTCAATGTAAATAATAATCAGTTCTATCACAAAAATGTTCCTCAAGACATAAAACAGTTTTAGATCAGTGAAACTTTCCATCACTCTTTGGTGCAGTTGCTATTAATGAGCACAGAGGGCTACATACCTCAGAATCCTTTTGCATGTGCTCCTTGGGGCAGCCACTGCCCATACAGTGAGTGTGTGATATGAAATCCATGTGCCATCCATGTGCCGTCACTGAGATACAGTGATCTCATTCTGTTAAAATACTTTGTCCCTCCAGCAACCATTTATTAAGTATCTAATGTGGCAGGCATCCTGATCTTTGCTGGAGATGAATGATAAAGCAGAGCATATCCCATGTCACCAAGAACATAGAGCTTATTTAGGGGCGACAACAGCATAAAACAAAATAAAATTACACAGAAAATGAAAGTTCTACAGTTGTGGTAACCACAGCACGTCGTGGGAGCATTTGGACCAATCATCCATCACAGCACAGAGCATCCAAAGTCTCTTAGAACAAGCAGAAATCTGCAGTTTAGGGGAGAGTTAGCCAAATAAAGTTGGTGGGAAGAATTGACTGAGTTCCATAAACCCTCTTAGCATTTATTTTATTTATTTTAATACCTTTCCTAGAAATTTTTTCTCCCGGAATCTCCTATACCTCTTTCCTCAGGTATAGCATGAAAGCACAGATGCCTAAAATACTATTACATGCCAACTCATTTTTTAATTGTATTGAACTTGTAAAGGCATGACAAGAACTGGCTATCATTCTTACTTGGGAAACTTCCTAAAAGGTTCTTTGCTCATCTTCTTTCTTTATATAGAATTCAGCCATCCATTTTCTCCTTTGGAGAAGTTCTTTAGCCCTAGCTGAACTACTGGATTTTAGTCTCATATAAGTTCCTTCACCCATAAAGTCAGATTTTATGGAGGACTCTACAACAAAGATATTGGAAACTCCAAATCTTTTTTAAAAAAACAATTTTTACTTCTTATTAACAGAAAGTTTGATTTTGAAATCATTTTGGAAGATATTTTCTTTGGGAATAGGTAGAAAAAAATTTTGGTGTATGTTTGTGATTTATAACTATTATATTTGTTTGGGGGTTAGTAAATATATGTATTATATCTTGATCACTTTTGTTCCTCCTTCTTCTCCCGCTCTACAGATCTCTCCCTTAATCCTTTTCTCTACCTCCAAAAAGTCTGCCTACCTTTTTCCTACCACCTATCCTTTATATTTCATATAAGCAAATATTTCAGATACTTGAGACCATAAGATACTTAACTTTCTCTGTCTGACTTCTTGAACTTAGCTTTATGGCCATCAGATCTATTTTCCTACAAATAGTATGAAATCATTCTTTCTCATGGTTGAGTAAACTTCCATTGGTGGTAGACTTATTTTTTCTAATTGTTTCTGCACGGAAATGATCATAGGTAGAGTTTAAAAGAATGAACAACATAAAGACAGGAAATAAAAGATACTGTTAAGGATTCACTGCCAGCAAACTTCTCTCCTTCCAGGTTACCCTTTGATTCCTCACATCAACATTGCTGCTTTTTAGTTACCCAGAAAGTCTGCCATTAAAATGAACTATGCTGGCCCCTAGTAAAAAGTTTACATACCAGCTTCTATTAATATTCTAGCTTACGTCTCCTAGGTTTGTTTTGTTTTGAGCTGCAAAACAGAAAAACCTACAACTAACAGAGAAATGACCTCGTGAAAACAACTAAAGCCAGCATTACTGGCTAGGCAGTATTAAAATTTTGTACTACATGATTCAGGGATTATCAACTTAGCGGTGCTGCACCCACCTTGCAAGTATAAGGTCCTGAGTCTGATCCCTGGTACAAAAAAAAAAAAAAGTAAAATTTGGTACCACCTAAGAGGCATATTTCTTGATAGTCATTCCAATTTCTACCTTCCATTAAATATCCAATAGGGCAACAAGTACATTGTAAATATATAATGAAAATCAAATTATGACATACTTAGAAAACCAATAAGACATTGGTCAGATCTGAGTTAAAAAATCTACTCCCTGAACTTTGGTTACCAGAAAATATTGTACATCAAGATACTATATATTGGTGCTCTTTAAACTTGACAAGAAAATATGGAAAATGATTGAATAATATTTTCAAATTTAAAATTTAGTATGGCAAACATCTGACTATAACATTTATTTCTCTAAATCTTGTTCTCAATTTATCCTATTCATGCATAGTCTCCTTTACTGCACATGCTTAGGTATTTTAAGAAGGCTTAGGTATGTTAATTTTAAAACTTTTCTTAAAAAAGTATAATCACCTAGACAAATATCTTTCTTGTAATTTTCATTCAACTCATGTTTTATAAATCAGATTGGTAGAATGAATCATTATTAACCTGAAACTTGTTACCTTAGTTACCTGTTTCTCATCCTGATAATTTGCATCAAAGCACAATGCAGTGATATAGTTTTCCCCAAAATACAATGATGCAATAAAATTATCTGCTATTTCAGGAGATAAAACAGGTGAACAAAGTCTTTCTATTAAATGTATTTCTTAGTTTTCTGAGACTGTGACAAAATACTGAGATTAAAAACAAAACAAAACTTATGAGGAGGAAAGTTATGGTTTGGCTCCTGGTATCAGAGGTATCAGTCCATGGTTAGTTATGCCCATTGATTTTGAGCCTGTATCAAAGCAGAATATCATGGTGAATGTGGATAGCAATGGAAACTGCTCACCTGATGACAGCTGGGCAGGAGAAAAAGAAATAGGAAGAGGTCAGGGTCTCAAGATCCCCCACTGAACTAACTTCCTTCCAACAGATTCCAGTTTCTTGAAGGTCACACCTCCATTGACCTAACTTCCTTCCATCAGATCCCAATTTCTAAAAGTTCCATCAACCAACAACAAATGCCAGTGGGGCTTCGGAGAGAAAGGAACCCCTCTTCACTGTTAATGGGAATGTAGACTAGTACAAGCACTGTGGAAATCCATGTGGAGATTCCTCAAAAAACTAGGATCAGAGATCCCATTTGACACTGCTATTTCCCTGTTAATTATATATATGAAAGAATTAAAAGCATCATATCACAACAACATATGTACCCCTATGTTTATAGCACCTTTGTTTGTAATAGTTAAACCTTGCAAATAGCCCAAATGTCCATCAACTGGAGAGTGGATAAAGAAGACATTTTTCTTGCTGGGCGTGGTGGCTCGTGCCTGTCATCCCAGTACTCGGGAGGCAGAGACAGGAGGATTGCTGAATTCGAGGCTTGCCTGGGCTACATAGTGAGCTCAGGGCCAGCCTGAACTACAAAGTGAGACCCTGTCTCAAAAAAAAAAAAAAAGACATTTTTTTTAATGAAATGGATTATTACTCAGCCATAAAAAGTGATAAATTATATAAATGGATGTACCTTGAAGACATACATAGACATACCTTGAAGAAATAAATAGGACACAGATGTATAAATACCATATAATTTCTCTAGTATGAGAAATTGAAGGTGTAAATGAGGTTAGAGTGTATGATAGGTATTGTGAAATAGGAAGAAAATGTTCAAGGGAAAAGGGGAAGGGTGGGTCAGGGAAAGCAAAAAGGGGGAAGAAAAAAATGATAGTTAAAAACTAAAAAATGGAAACAAAGCTTATACATATAGAGGGTAGAGGCTGTAGGGAAGACGGGAATGGGAAAAATAAAATGAGAATTCAGATATCACATACAGGTATAAACTGTCAATGTTGAATGTGATCATGATGTGTATTTAAAATGTATCATTAAACTCAATAGAAGAAAAATCTAAAAAATAAATAAATAGTAAATAAGTAAAGAATGAAGTAGAAGTCTCATCACTTTCCAGTTCTCAGTAGGCTGTGATCATAATTTATAAATTGTTAAACATATCTCATTCTGAATGTTTTTGGTTCACTAAAATAATATATTTGGAATATATTTATTGCTGCCAATATATTTAATACAGATCACTAGGAAAGCTTGGACTACATGTTGTGAATCATCATATTCACTAAGAATATCAAATATACTTGACAATTCATACAAATAATTGAATTTAGCAAGAAAATTTAATTTTAATTCACTTGAATTACAGTATTATGAGATTAAAAAAAGAAAATACATATCAGGTAAACTATTGCTATGTACTTTCAATAGTCTAACCATAAACTAATTCTGTAAATTTCAAGAAGACTTCCATCTCAGCACATAAATATTTGTAGTATATTTGATGTGCCTGAGTTGGTACAAGGCTCAGAGCATTTTCAAAACTCAGAACTTGGGAACGAAGCCAACAGAGGTAACTGGTTTGTTAAGCAAGACTAGTCCAGATCAACAAACAAAGTCAGCTTCCCAAAGGAACAGAAGTGACTTAGCTGAAATTTTCACATCAGTCAAAGGTGCTTAGCATTTCCCAATGCTCATGCAACCAGAAATTCATTTGAATTTTCTTCTTTTATATAAACTGAAGCAGACAGATCAAGGCCATTCCCAGACACGCATTAACAGAAGAAAATACTTATAGTTATTTTTTTCAGTTTATTTCTCCTTTACTCCTTGCTTAAGAACATTCTGAACAAAGTCTTGAAATTGGTAGCAAAAGGTACAAGGTGGTATCTTATGGAAATAAACAGATGAAAAAATCAACAAAGGATGAAGATGGTGGTAGGAAAACTGGATAAGCCTACAGAGAGGAATGCAAGTATCATTAATAGGTTGATATTTTTAGCTTTTTGAGCATTTTAGTGGTCCTTTGTGGCAAAATATTATTGTTATATTTGCAATGCCCCAAGATTTCAGGAGAAACATTTTCAGTCTAAGCAGTGTTGAACCATTTGTCTTCATGCTAACACATCTGAACCACCATCACTTCTTAAGTTTCCATGCACCCATGTCTCACACTAACAGCAAATTCTGTCTAGACTGTAAACAATGGATTGTTTTCCTTTTTTTCTGATGTCCTACAAAATATAAGACACATTAAGGCAGAATAATTCTCATGTTTTCTAGGCAACATTACATCACTAATGTGAAGCACCTGTTACACTAATAGAAGAGTATTTTTAAATTTTTACTTTACTTCATTGTTTTCTTGCTGTCCCATGATTTATATTCCCGTGTTGCATCTATTTTCATGCTAGAACTTTGTTTTTGTTACTGTTAATTCACAAAGTTTATTTCTGTTCACTTTATTGTCTTCTTTCCTACTCTCTTTTATGACCTAAATGTCAGCCCCTCTTTGGCCCATCCCCTTCCCAGCTGTCCTCAATATCCATGTAGGGGCCTGAGGGAAGGGCTGGTCTAGCTGGGTTGAAAATCAACCAACTCAAAAGAGAAGGCAAGGGGCCAGAATAAACTACACTTGGCTGAGCAGCCTGCTCGTTTCGGAAAATTGGCTTTCCGTGGTGTGTTGGATGAATTAGTGCTTTCTGTGGACATCTTTCATGTTCTTTTCTGCATGCCCTGAATTCCTTACACTGATAGAAACCTGTAGACATCTTAGATTCCCTGCCCCCTTTAAATATTAATTCTCAAAGGGAAATTCCAACCTTGCTTCTTCAACTACTCTTAAAAAAATAACACTTTATATTAGATTTTATTAAAGTGAGATTTGTGTCTCACTTTATATTAGATTTTATTGTTGCCATAACAAATTATCAAAAGTTTAGTAGCTTAGAGAAACAGCCATTTATTATATCATAGTTCTGTAGGTGACAAGCCCAGTACAGGTCTCACTACGTTGAAATCAAGGTGCCAAGCAAGCTATGTTCCTTAGGGGGCTCTGGAAGTCATCTGCTTCAGAACTCAGTGAAGTTACCAGCAAAATCCAGCTCCTTGCACATCTAGGGCCTTGGTCTCAATTCTTTGGAGGTTACCAGCTTCTGAACACCCACTCAAGTTCCTAAATGCCAACCTTTCCATCTTAGAACCACAAATGGCACACAGAATCTTTAAACTTTGATCTCTAACTTTGCTCTTCTGAATATCTGTTCTCCCACCCAGTAGTAATGTTTCTGCTTTTAAGAATTTTTGTGGTAGTGCCAGGCGTGGTGGCTCACACTTGTAATCCCAGCACTCGGGAGGCAGAGACAGGAGGATTGCTGAGTTCAAGGCTTGCTTGGGCTACATAGTGAGCTCAGAGCTAGCCTGAACTACAAAGCGAGACCCTGTCTCAAAAAAAAAAAAAAAAGAATTTTTGTGGTGTTATTAGGTTCACTTGAATCATACGATACAATCTCTCCATAAGGGTTTTATGTTTTTTAAAGGTTTAAACAATTTGCACAGTCATTTCCATTATATTAAATATATAATGAATATATATTAAATTATATTTAGAGTTTCCAGAATCAGGATATGGATCCCTTTGTGGACCATTACTCCTAATACTTGCTTAGTTTCAAGCCTCAAATGTAACTATTCCTTGGAGTTTATCAAGCGGCCTGGACTCCAAGGAACTGTGAATCCCTGGCTTTCTGCTTGTCAAGCCCCAAATAGACTGTGTCTTAAACAATTACTCACTTCCCAAAGGAGTTGCTATTCTCCTATCCCTGTCTGTCTCCAATGGTACATCAGTTATCAGGCTGTGAATTTATGATTAGCCACTCACTAGTCCAATTATATTTAATATATGATGTTCAAAACTGCATATTTTGTTTATTTTTATAAGAAAATATAACAGGAAATATAAAAATGACAATTTCATCAAATTTGTTCAGTACAAAAACTGAGTGGTTATGAAGACACCTGCCGAACAACAAGCAGTGTGGTATTTAACGTGTAAACAAATACATGCCCTCAGGTGACACTTAGGGTTAGCTGTAAATGGTTAGAAAGTACTTGTACCTCTCCTCCTTTTTGTCTCTCCCACTGCGCCATCATCGGAACACTTCATTTAATGGAGAAGATGGAAAGGAAAAATATGCAACTGGAATTTGCCTAAGCAGCTATTCTTTTCACATAAAAAGCCATTATAGGGCAGGAGATGTAGCTCAGTGGTTCCAGTGCCTGCCTCACAAGCGCAAGGTCCTGAGTTCCATTCCCGGTAACCACATACAATGCTGGACGTGGTGACTCACTCCCACCAGCAATCAATACCACATACCACAGTGCAGGGTGTGGTGGCTCATGCCTGTAATCCCAGCACTCGGGAGGCAGAGGCAGGAGGATTGCTGAGTTCCAGGTTTGCCTGGGCTACAGAGTGAGCTCAGGGTCAGCCTGAACTACAAAGTGAGACCCTGTCTCAAGAAAAAAAAAGTCAGTCATTATAACCATGATTCTATATGAATTTTGGGACTGTTATCTCTAGTTCTGTGAGGAATTGGTATTTTGATCAGGATTAATTACATCTTACATGAATTTTGGAAGTAGTGCCATTTTGACAATATTGGTTCTGCCTATCCAGAAACAAGATGTCTTTCCGTTTTCTTGTCTTCCTTCATTTCCATTTCAAACTGTTGTAGGGTTTTTGGAATTGATCTTATTGGCTAATTTTACATATACATTATGATCACATTCAACACTGAGAATCTCTGAAATGGCCTCACTTTGTCTGCATGAGACTTTGAGGGAACATCTAAACACAAACCATAACTGAGTCTTTTGAATGCAACAAACCATTCTGTTTTTGTTTTGTTTTGTTTTGTTGAGACAGGGTCTTGCTTTGTAGTTCAGGCTGGCCCTGAGCTCACTATGTAGCCCAGACAAGCCTCGAACTCAGCAATTCTCCTGCCTTTGCTTCCCGAGTGCTGTGATGACAGGCTTGAGCCACCACGCCCTGCACTGTGGTATGTGGTATTGATTGTTGGTGGGCATGAGTCATCACGCCCAGCATTGTATGTGGTTAGTGGGGATCGAACTCAGTCAGGACCTTGCACTTGCGAGGCAGGTACCAGAACCACTGAACTAAATCTCTGGCCCCTCTGTTTTGTTTTTTGATCCATCTGCCAATCTGTGTCTTTAAATTGGGGAGTTGAGGTCTTTTATATTAAAGGTTATTACTGAAAGTTATTGACTTATCATGAATCCTAATTCTATTATTGGCAACTTCTTTATTTTTCCCTTTCTTTTTAACTAATCCCCTTGCTTGGTGTATTCATTCTATATGACTTATTATTTTGTTGATTTAATTGTCTCTACCAGAACATTCTTGACTGTGTTTTTGGAGTGTTGGTTTGGTGTTAATTTATTAAGGTGTTTTATGGTCATAAAATATCCTTTTTTTCAATTAATGTTGAAACTAGTTTTGCAGGAGGTATTAATCTGCAATCTCTCTTAGCCCTTAAGGTTTGCATTATAATGTCATCCACATATCTAATCATATATAAATCATAAACATTTAAATTCATTTTGATTAATTCATCATTTTATCAATACCCCTTGAATATTACATTACATTGCTATTTGTGGTCTTCTGGGAAGTGAACAGTGGGAGGAAGGAGAAAAGGAGAAGAAGAAAATAAAAGGGATATGTCAGTGGGAAAATGAAGTTAAGGGAAATTCACTAGATGAAAAACAGACAGGACATAAGGTTCTGTTTGAACTATTTGTATAACTGGCATAAAGGGCTAGTGCTGGTGGAGCTTGAGAGAATATTTCCTCAGGTGAGAGGAAGTATGCAGATGACCGAGAGAAGAGGCTGTGAGACTGTCAGAATCTTTTACTAGATTTATAGTTTTGTTTTAGTCATCTGAGTCAAATTGTGTTAAGAATTAGCCTGCCATGATCTTGACTGGTACTATTTAAGTCATAGCACATTTTAATTTTTATTTTCTGATCCACACGTGCAGGTCCCTTACATATCTATGTCACTAAACAGATGAAAAGGAGGAGAGGGAAAGAAGGAGTAAGAAAATGAGAAACAGAATGAAAGAGAATTGACAGAAAGAATAAAATATAAAACAGAGCTATCACTAAAAGTGAAAGCAATCAAAGCATAAAACTTTAAAGAATAAAATAAATTAGCTGGGCATGGTGGCTCATGCCTGTAATCCCAGCACTCAGGAGGCAGAGACAGGAGGATTGCTGAGTTCGAGGCTTGCCTGGGCTACATAGTGAGCTCAGTGCCAGCCTGAACCACAAAGCGAGACCCTGTCTCAAAAAAAATAAAATAAAATAAATTAAAAATATAAAACAATGCCAATAGAGAGACAGAGAAAGAGAAACAAAAAGAGAGAGATGAAAACGGGAGAAAAAAAACCAAGATAATCTACATCAAACATACAAGCAAGGAAACAATGACTACTGCAACAAAAACAAAAATAAGAATTTTCATACAGTTTTTGTGATATTACTTGTGGGGAATGTGGAAAGGAGATGTAACTAGAACCTTTACAGTTACGTTCTAGTGTCTCGTGAGCCCACTAGCACATGGTGAATTAACTAATTTGTAGACAGAAATGAGACTTAGAGAAGAAGCTGAGCTTGGAGCTGAACCATGTTACTCTAAGCAGCAAGGATAAAATACCTGAGCTTGACACACTTTTATTCAGTACTTTTGGAGTAAGGAATGTAACAGGTCACTCAGAGACCAGCATGTAACAGAAGTCTCAGAGAGCAATAGTTTTGGTACATCAGGAGTAACAAATGTTTACAGCTCACTCAGAGGGTATCAGGTGTATACATCCTAGAACAATGAGAAATTATGTAGAGAAAGGTCCTAGATTTTCAGCTCCTGTAGTTCTCCCCTAGAGCATCACAGAATGTGGGACTGTTGGTTTCTTTGTTGTTACAGGAGATGAAGATAGAATTATGGCTGGACACGCTATAGCTGGCCTATAGGCAGGAAAGCTAGGCCTAGTCACAATTCTAATTGTGAAATTATTTTTCCCAAAATTATGTAGATTTGCTTCCAACAATTAACTCAGAGCATACACACAGCTCCCTCTATACTGACATCACAGTCTGCTTGCAAACAGCCAAACAGTTTCCCCATGTGGAAAACTTAGCTGTCTGCCCAAAGCGTGGCGGGCTGTTGTGCCCATTACGCTTATGTCCTGGTTGCAAGCTGTGCTCTAGGACACCATGCAGGGTTCCATGTTGGTCTCGGTATCTAACTGTCCCAATCAATTTGAGGGGAAGCAAATGTGCTATAGTTTGCCCAACTCCCAGTTTTCCCACTCTGTTGACTTCCACTGCAGAACTTAGACTTTTTTACTTTCTTTATTGCCTGATAAATCCTGGAATCATCTACGTGTCTTTCCCTTCGCAGTTTTTCCACAAGACTTCTGGCCCAGGTGCCATTCTCTATCTCTCTGCTTGGAGTTGTCTATTTGTCTAAGAACCTCTCGAGGAACTCAGGGCTGTCTCCCACCCTGGCTTTGCAGAAACCTGTCTTTCATAGTGCGGGATGGTGGGCAAGACCTCATACTTGTCCAGACCTTTCCAGTGTTTGGCGAAATCACAGGTTAGGACCTGCTCCACTGGTTCACCACCTGATCTGGAAGCCTCCACCTTTCCTCTCATACATTCCTCTACTCTGCTCTCTACTCAACATACTTGTCATAGCTCCAAATCTCCAGCTTCTACAGTATCCATGTAGGAGGTGATCCCCCACTAGGGGTCAGATGAATATCCCACAAGCATAACAACCCCACTGTATGTGTGGATGATGGGACCCTTATTATCTTCTGTACTGGATATCCTATCTCTTCCCCCAGGGTTTGGCCCCTTGCAGGTGCTGTAACACTTGCTTTTTGATACTTTAGTTCTTACACGTCTCATTGCTGGGGCCCACAATGTGCCAGTGAGCTTAAACCACTCATCCTTCTTCACCTTTGCAAATTTCTCTCAAGGAACAAGGAATGATAAAAAAAAAAAAAAAGATCTTCAGTAAACAGAGCTGGCAGAAAGCCATTTTTCCTCTTCCCCTTAGCAGGAAGAATGTTCATCAGTTCTCCTAAATTCCTTTTCATACACTCGGAGTCCTGGAAACTAACTCCCTAGGACAACCCTTTCTATTTATACTCAGTTATAGATATAAAGAGCATGCTCAATAGATACTTGTTGTCAAGAAATTATAAACAGTGTTCTTAATTCTGAACAGATGCTATTTGATCAATATTTTTGTTACTCTAGGGTTTTTTAGTGCTACTCATTCCTGTGGTAAATGGTAAGTTATTGTCTAAAGTATGCAGATGGTAGGTTTCATTTACTAACTTTAGATCGTAAAAGCAATAATACCATGCTTTTCCTAGCTTTTCTTAGTATATACTGCCTTTGGATTAAATTTTCTATTAAAACATTTAAACTTAAGTGACCTCTAGCTTAATCTTTAGAGTTCTAAAGGACTGTTTCAAGACAGGAAATGCCAAACCAAGTACACCATTTCCTCCTCAGTGTCCACAATACCAAATGGTGCTTATCAACCAGAGGCCAAGCCATGTTCCCTTCATTCCAGTATGTTAGCCAGTGACGATAAGTTCATACAGTGTCAAAGTGGTGTATGATGATGCCTATCTTTTGCTGTAAATAAAATTTTTGTTAATTACAGTAGCCAAAAACTCTAAAATACCCAGCAGATTTTTGGTAAATTCTGTACCCCAGCTGTGATGCATGAAGCCCCATGTATAAATATAAATGAATCACCCTGTGGTTTGTATGCATGTTTCCAAACAACTTTTTATTTCATTCAATCAACAGTATATTTAGATACTATAAGTCTGAATCATTATTTACTATAACTATAGTATAGAAAATACTATAAAAATTCCAGAAGTGTATCAGGTATATGTGTTGCTTTCACTCTTTCCTCCTATAGATATCAGTACTTGAGTTATTGTTAATTTTCTGATGGGATTGTATAACCCAAAATGAGGTCCACCTAGTAGGTCTTTTTTAAAGCAAAATTATTCTGAATTAGTTCCTGGGTCCCTTTTGTGGACCCACAATTATTGAAAATAGAAATAGAAATAAAAATAGCAATGCCAGGAAAGTAAAAAGTATTCCAGCCTAATCACAAAACCTCCTATATTAGGAATATCTTGTGAATTGGATAACACATCTGCTCTGTGACAAAATACTGAAACCTTCACTTTCTCTGTGTCATTTTTTTACTTGGAACACAAGATCATCTATCTCCATGCTCTATCCCTGAAAGCAGGGTCAGCTTTCTTATCAAATGCACTCATATGGACTAATAATATTCCCATTCAGCAATAGCCCTGTAAGTTCTTCTAACATGCCTTGCCATGCAGGCATGTTCTTTCCACCTTTACATGATTTGAAATATCTATCATTAAGGAGAGCTTGCCATAGTGGTCATAGAGTTAAACATTTTTTTTATTTGGAAAAACAAGGATTATGAACTTCCTTTCAAAAATTCTATTTATGAAAACAGTGAGTGTTCTTGCACTTTCTCATTTGGTACAAAGAACTCTTGATTTAAATCTTTCACCAATTCTCTCCATCCTCCAGAAAATTATCTTTTCTAAAATTCAAATTTGACCTTTGAAGTGAAGCAATTTATTTAAATTCCTTCCATCTCTACACTGTAACATTTTTAAAATATGATGCCAAAAGCACAATCTATGGAAGAAAAGATAAAGTAAGTTACCAAAGTAAGTGACTTTTATTCTATGCAAGATATGTTAAGACAATGAAAAAAAACCACAAAGTGGAAGAAAAGGTACATTCGTATTTCAATTAACTCTAGACTCATAAAATATATTCAAATTCAACAAAACAACTCAAAACAAAGCAGATTTAGAGATAACTGATAAATATCATTGGGCATCAAAAAATAGATTAAAACCTCAATGAAATGCCCTACAAATTACAATGGCTAAAATTAAAAAGAAAAGTATTAATAGTAACAAATGTTAAAAAGATGGTAAGTAGAGCCGGGCGTGGTGGCTCACGCCTGTAATCCCAGCACTAGGGAGGCAGAGGCAGGAGGATTGATGAGTTCAAGGCTTGCCTGGGCTACATAGTGAGCTCAGGGCCAGCCTGAACTACAAAGCGAGACCGTGTCTCAAAAAAAAAAAAAAAAAGAGGGTAAGTAGTAATTGGAGCCTTACACCTCTCTGGTAGGAATGAAAGCAATAAAAACACTTGGGAAAACAGTTTGACAGGTTCATATAAAGATAACATATACTTACACTATGCATTTAGCCAACCCACTACAGAAAAAAAGCTCAAGTTCACAAAACTACACATATACAAATGCTTATAGCTGTTTTCTTTAAAACTTGGAATTGCCCTAGATGTTCTTCAACCAGATATTCTTTATGGAGCATTCGCAGATTTAGACTCTCTTCTTTAACACAGTGGAGTCAACTATTGAGTTACTTAACAAATAAAAGAATCTCAAATGTTTTTATACAGAGGAAGAAATCAGCCACAAAATACTACATATTCTATGATTCCATTTTTGTGATGTTCTTGTAAAGGCAAAACTACAGAAACAGATAACACATGAATGATTGAGGGGGATTGGATAGAAAAAGAAGAGTAAAATATGAGAGGCAGGACAAAAAAACTTTGATAGGGATGGAACTTTCTATACCACAAATACAAAAATAGATATTACTTTAAATATTTTTCAAAACTCCTAGAATTGTAGACCATAGAGAAATTCATAGTATGTGAATTAATGATTAAATAATTTAAAATGTAATGAATGAGAAAACACTAGGCAAGATG
>PVIC010012283.1:0-39975 GCA_004025085.1 Thryonomys swinderianus | reverse complement strand
ATTTTCTTGCGTATTCAGCATCACTTTGCCAAGGAATGGTGAGCAGTATAGCTCGGATTATGCTGAGAGCTAGTGGGGTTGTACCTCTCCCTCTAGAATGGAGGCATTGGCTGAATTCATCATTGTGGCTAGGGTTAGGTTTAGGAATAATGAGAGTTGTACTGTCATTTTGACTATTCCTGTGGATTGGGCTTTCCAAACTATAGTGAGAATGAAGGGGACCTTCAGGTTTGGAATTGGCATTAGTGCATTGTGCATATACCCTAATATAGGGCTTCATGCGTCAGTTTGTAGGCTCAGGCCAAGGACTGGGAGTTGTGACTCTGTGGGAGTGACACACTTCTGTATATCCATGGCAAAATATATGGTAATAGCCATGATTATCTTTCTTGATAAACAGGTTTTGAAATTTCCTGTGTGCTAGGGCTCAGGTACCTGCAGGCTCTTGCCCTTGGCTTAGGCTGCCAGTCAGAATTCAGAAAAAAACAAGTCCCAGTATTGTTTTGGCAATTCCTGTTCATTTGACATGCAATCGTCTTTTCAGTGGCACGGTTCGGAGGAAGAATATGCAGAATGACTGATGGAGGTAGAGTAGGGAATTAGAATGTAAGGTTTAAAGGAGGGGTAGTTTTTAGATTGAGATCGAGAATGGTTTCTCTTTGGATTTCCTGGTGTAATCAGCATCAGTTTTCCAAGGATTGGTGAACAGTACAGCTCGGATTATGCTGAGAGCTAGTGGGGTTTTTACTCTCCCCCCCACAATGGAGACATTTGCTGAATTCAGCAGTGTTGCTGGGGTTAGGGTTACGATATGTGAGAGCGGTACTGTCATTTTGACTATTCCTGTGGATTTGGCTTCCCAAACTATAGTGAGGATGAACGGCACTGTCAGGAATGGAGTTAGCATTAGTGCCTTGTGCATATAGCCTGATATAGGGCTTCATGCATAAGGGAGATTGTCGGCTCATGCCAAGGACTGGGAGTTTTGACTTTGTGGGAGTGATACACTTCTGTATTTCACGGCAAAATATATGGTAATAGCCACGATTCTCTTTCTTGAGCAACAGGTTTTGAAACTTCCTGTGTGTTAGGCCTCAGGTACCTGCAAGCTTTTTCCCTTGGGTTAGGCTGCCAGTCAACATTCACAAAATCACAAGTCCTAGTGTGGTTTTTGGCACTTCCTGTTCATTTGTCATTCAGTCATCTTCTCAGTGGCATGGTTCGGAGGAAGAATATGCAGAGTGTATGATGGAGGTAGAATGGGGTTTAGAGTGTAATGTTGAAATGCGGGGTAGGGTTCAGATTGAGATCGAGAATGTTGGGCCTGGAGTTTCTTGCGTATTCAGCATCAGTTTGCCGAGGAATGGTTCCAGGGAACATGGATAATCAATCTGTTCTGACTCTTGAAAATAATTCACAGAGTGAGCTGGGAGTACAGTCACACTCAGATTCTGAAGATCAGTTTATAGCAACACGGTGTGAATTCCAGTTTTGCTTGGGGAGATTAAGCCCCAGGTACTCCCTTTCACTTGCTTGGATGTTGCTAGAAAAGAGTAGCATCTGGCAATTTAGTGTGATCCAAGATTTTGATGTGGAAAACAGGAATTTTCCAGTTCTGTCTTCAGGCTCTAACAGTGCAAACACACATAGCAGTACACCAGGACTCATTTATACAACGGGATTAGGATGTGATAATTGGACTTTCACTACCTTAGACAAAGGAACTGTACAGGAACACACTCTTACCTCCTGGTGGTAAATGGCAAAGAGCAATGATGGAGTAATTTCCAATCTATTCATGAAACCGACTTCAAAAAGAGTAGGTGAGATTTCCAGGTGTTTCTCTTTGGGGGAGTAATCTACGAATATGACTCCAGGTGCCAATCGCTTGAATGGAACTTCTGGTCAAAAGGAGATATCCACCCATGGAATTGCACTGCTACTACATATATTTCCGAAGGAGTCAGTGTGCTTTTCTAGATTTAGATTTTAAAAATCAGAACAGTATGTCTGTTTCTCCACCGCTTGCCCAAACAAAGATTACGGGATTTCATAAGAAGCCACAGTTCACCACAGTCATAGGGAACATGGAGAATCAATCTGTCCCTGCTCTGGCCAATAAGGCACAGTGGGAGCAGGGACTACAGTCACACTCACATTCTGACATCGAGTTTATAGCAACACGGTGTGAATTCCAGCTTTTCCTTGGGGAGATTAAGCACCTGATATCACAGATTTTCCATTTCACTTGCTTTTGTGTTGCTAGAAAAGAGAGACATCTTGAAAATGGGTGTAATCCAAGCCCTTGATATGGAAAACAGGCATTTCCCACCTCTGTCTAAAGGATCTAATGGTCCAAATACACATAGCAGTGTGCCACAATTCATTTCTACAAAAGGATTTGACGTCATAATTGGACTTTCACTACTGCAGACAAAGGTAGTGTAAAGAAGCAAACTCTTGCCTCCTGGCGGTAAATGTCAAACAGCAGGGAGGTAGTAATTTCTAATCAGTTCCTGAAACAGACTTCAAAAATAGCAGGTCTGAGTTCCAGGTGTTTCTCTGAGAGGGAGTAATCTCCGAGTATCACTCCAAATGCCTTTCCATTGAATGGAACTTATGGTCAAGAGGAGATATCCACCCGTCATATAGCACTCCAAGTATAGAGATATCCGAAGGAGGCAGTGTGCTTTTATCAATTCAGATTCTAACCATCAGGACATCACCTCCATTTCTCCACCGTTTGCCTGAAGAAAGAGTGTGGGATTTGAATAAGAAGCCAGAGTTCTCCTTAGGCACAGGGAGCATGGGAAATCGATCTCCTCCTTCTCTTGCAAATAAGGCACAGAGTGAGCAGGGAATACAGTTCCACTCAGATTCTGAAAATCAGTTTATGGCAACATGGTGTAAAGTGCAGCTTTTGCTTTGGGAGATTTAGCCCCTGATATCCCAGATTCTCCCTATAGCTTACTTAGATGTTGCTAGAAAAGACCACCATCCTGCAATTATTTGTAATCCAAGACTTGGATGTGGAAAACAGGCATTTACCACCTAATTCTTCAGGCTCTAAAGGTCCAAACAAACATAGCAGTGGCCCAGGTCTCATTCCTTCAAAGGGATTATCATGTCATAAGTGGACTTTCAATACTGCAGACACAGGTAGTGTAAAGGAACAAACTCTTGTCTCCTGACACTGAATGCTCAAGAGCATGGAGGTAGTAAGTTCCACTCTGTTCTTGAAACTGACTTCACAAGAAGCAACTCTGTGTTCCAGGTTTTTCTCTTTGAGGGAGTAATCTCCGAATATCACTCCAGCTGCCATTCGCTTGAACGGAGCTTGTGTTCAAAAGGAGATATCCACCCGTGGAATAGCCCTTCTCGTTCAGAGATTTCTGAAAGAGGCAGTGTAGTTTTCTCGATTCAGGTACTAACCATCAGAAGACTACGTCTGTTTCTCTAAATTCTGCCCATACAAAGAGTGCGGATTTCAAAGAGAAGCCACAGTTCTCCTTTGCAACAAGGATCACGGAGAAGCAATCTGTTCGTACCCGTGCAAATAATTCACAAAGTGAGGAGGGATTATAGTCCCATTCAGATTCTGAAAGTGAGTTTATAGCAACACAGTGTGAATTCCAGCTTTTGCTTGGGGAGATTAAGCCCCTGATATCCCAGTTTCTCCCTTTCTCTTCCATCCATGTGGCTAGAATAGAGAGGCATTTTGCAATTAGGTGCAATCCAAGACTTTGATGTGGAAAACATTCATTTTCCTCCTATGTGTTCAGGCTGTAACTGTCCAAACACATGTAGCCTTGCAACAGGACTCGTTTGTACAATGGGATTATGACTTCATAATTGGACTTTCACTATTGCAGATACAGGTAGAATAAAGGAAGAAACTATTGCCTACTGGGGGTAAACAGCAAAGAGCATGAAGGTAGTTACTTCCACTCCATTCCTGAAACTCACTTCACAAAAAGCAAATCTGAGTTCCAGGTGTTTCTCTTTGAGGGAGTAATCTACGAATATCACTCCAGCTGCCATTCGCTTGAATGGACGTTGTGGTCAAAAGGAAGTATCTACCCGTGGAATAGCACTCCTAATCCAGAGATTTATGAACGAGGCAGTGTGCTTTTATTCATTCAGATTCTAAAAACCAGAACATTATCACTGTTTCTCCACCATTTACCCGAACAAAGAGTGCAGGATTTCAATAAGAAGCTCCGGTTCTCCTCAGGCACAGGGAACATGGAGAATCAATCTTTTCCTACACTTGAAAATAATTCACAGACTGAGCAGGGAGTACATTCCCACTCAGATTATTAAAATGAGTTTATAGCAACACGGTGTGAATTCCAGCTTTTACTTGGGGAGGATAAGCCCCTGATATCCCAGCTGCACCCTTTCACTTGCTTTGATTTTGCTAGAAATGAGAGACATCTGGCAATTAGGTGTGATCCAAAACTTTGATGTGGAAAACAGGAATTTTCCACCTCTGTCTTCCAGCTCTAATGGTCCAAACACACATAGCAGTGCACCAGGACTCATTTATAAAATGGGATTATGATGTCATAATTGGACTTTCACTACTGAAGACAAAGGAACTCTACAGGAGCAAACTCTTGCTTCCTGGCGGTAAATGGCAAAGAGCAGGGAGGGAGTAATTTCCAACCCTTTCCTGAAACTGACTTCACAAAGAGCAGGTCCGAGTTCCTGGTTTTTCTCTTTGGGGGAGTAATCTACAAATATGACTCCGCCATTCACTTGAAAGGAACTTGTGGTAAAAAGCAGATATCCACCCATGGAATAGAACTCCTACTACAGAGATTTACGAAGGAGGCAGTGTGCTTTTCTAGATTTAGATTCTAACCATCAGAACATTATGTCTGTTTCTCCTTGTTTGCCTGAACAAAGCATGTGGGATTTTAGTAAGAAGCCACAGATCACCACAGGAACAGGGAACATGGAGAATCAATCTGTGCCTAGTCTTGCCCATAAGGCACAGTATGAGCAGGGAGTAGAGTCCCACTCAGATTCTGAAAATCAGTTTATAGCAACACGGTGTGAATTCAAGCTTTTGCTTGGGGAGATTATGCCCCGGTATCCCAGATTTTCCATTTCACCTGCATTTATGTTGCTAGAAAAGAGAAGCATCTTGCAATTAGGTGTAATCCAAGACTTTGATGTGGTAAACAGCAATTTCCACCTCTGTCTTCAGGCTCTAATGGTCCAAACATACATACCACTGCATCAGGATTCGTTTCTACAAAGTTATTTCTTGTCATAATTGGACTTTCACTACTGCAGACAAAGGTAGAGTAAAGGAACAAACACTTGCCTCCTGGAGGTAAATGGCAAAGAGCAGGGAGGTAGTAATTTCCACTCCGTTCCTGAAACTGACTTTACAAAAATCAGGTCTGAGTTCCAGGTGTTTCTCTTAGAGGGAGTAATCTCCGAATATCACTCCAGCTGCCTTTCGCTTGAATGGAGCTTATGGTCAAAAGGAGATATCCACCCGTGGAATAGCACTCCTAGTCCAGAAATTTCCGAGGAAGGCAGTGTGCTTTTATCGATTCAGATTCTAACAATCAGAACATTACGTCTGTTTCTCCGTCGTTTGCCTGTACAAAGAGTGTGGGATTTGAATGAGAAGACTGAGTTCTCCTCAGGCACAGGGAGCATGGACAATCAATCTGTTCCTACTCGCACTTAAGGCACAGAGTGAGCAGGGAGTACAGTCCCACTCAGATTCTGAAAATCAGTTTATGGCAACATGGTGTGAAGTGCAGCTTTCGCTTTGGGAGATTTAGCCCCTGCTATCCCAGATTCTCCCTATCGCTTACTTAGATGTTGCTAGATAAGACCGGCATCCTGCAATTATTTGTAATCCAGGACTTGGATGTGGAAAACAGGCATTTGCCACCTCTGTCTTCAGGCTCTAACGGTCCAAACACACATAGCAGAGGGCCACGTCTTGTTTCTTCAATGGGATTATGACGTCATAAGTGGACTTTCACCACTGCAGACACAGATAGTGTAAAGGAACAAACTCTTCTCTCCTGGCAGTAAATGGCAAAGAGCATGGATGTAGTAATTTCCACTCTGTTCCTGAAACTGACTTCACAAGAAGCAAGTCTGTGTTCCAGGTGTTTCTCTTTGAGGTAGTAATCTCCGAATATCACTCCAGCTGCCATTCGCTTGAATGGAGCTTGTGTTCAAAAGGAGATATCCACCCGTGGAATGCCACTCCTAGTCCAGAGATTTTCAATGGAGGCAGTGTGCTTTTCACGATTCAGATTCTAACCATCAGAACATTACTTCTTTTTCTCCACACGTTTGCCTTTCCAAAGAGTGCCGGATTTCAATAAAAGCCCCAGTTCTCCTTGGGCACAGGGAACATGGGGACTCAATCTGTTCCTACTCTTGCAAATAATTCATAGAGTAAGCAGGGAGTACAGTGCCATTCAGATTCTGAAAATCAGTCTATAGCAACACGGTGTGAATTCCAGCTTTTGCTTGGGGAGATTATGCCCCTGATACCACAGATTCTCCCTTTCGCTTGCTTGAATGTTGCTAGAAAAGAGAGGCATCTTGCAATTAGGTGTAATCCAAGACTTTGATGTAGAAAACAGGCTTTTTCCACCTCTATCTTCAGGCTCTAACAGTTCAAACAAACATACCGTGCTCCAGGTCTCACTTGTACAACAGATTATGCCATCATAATTGGACTTTCACTAATGTAGACACAAGTAGTGTAAAGGAACTAACTCTTGCCTCCTGGTGGTAAACAGCAAAGAACATGGACTTAGTAATTTCCAAACTGGTCCTGAAACTCTCTTCAAAAAAACAGGTCTGTGTTCCTTGTGTTTCTCTTTGAGGGAAAATTCTTCGAATATCACTCCAGCTGCCATTCACTTGAATGGAGCTTTTGGTCAAAAGGAGATATCCACCTGTGGAATATCCCTTCTCGTCCAGAGATTTCTGAAGGAGGAAGTGTAGTTTTCTCGATTCAGATTCTAACCACCAGAACATTGCGTCTGTTTCTCTTAATTCTGCCCATACAAAGAGTGCGGATTTCAAAGAGAAGCCACAGTTCTCCTTTGCAACAAGGATCATGGAGAAGCAGTCTGTTCATACCCATGCAAATAATTCACAAAGTGAGCAGGGAGTACAGTCCCACTCAGATTCTGAAAGTGAGTTTATAGCAACACAGTGTGAATTCCAGCTTTTGCTTGGGGAGATTAAGTCCCTGATATCCCACTTTCTCCATTTCTCTTCCGTCCATGTGGCTAGAAAAGAGAAGCATTTTGCAATTAGGTGCAATCCAAGCCTTTAAACTGGAAAACATTCATTTTCCACCTCTGTCTTCAGGCTGTAATGATCAAACACATGTAGCCTTGTGCCAGGACTCATAATGGGATATGACTCATAAGTCATAATGGGATTATGACTTCATAATTGGACTTTCACTACTGCAGATATAGGTAGAATAAAGGAAGAAAACCTTGCCTCCTGGCAGTAAACAGCAAAGAGCATGGAGGAAGTTATTTCCACTCCATTCCTGAAACTGAGTTCAGAAAAAGCAGGTATGGGTTCCAAGTGTTCCTCTTTGTGGGAGTGATCTCCGAACATAACTCCAGCTGCAATTCACTTGAATGGAGCTTGTGGTCAAAAGGAGATATCCACCTGTGGAATAGCACTCCTAGTCCAGAGATTTCCAAAGAAGGCAGTGTGCTTTTCTCGATTCGGATTCTAACCATCAGAACATTACTTCTGTTTCTCCAACCTTTGCCCGTACAAAGAGTGGGGGATTTCAATAAGAAATCACAGTTCTCCACATGCACAGGAAAAATAGTGAAACTCTCTGTTCCTACTGGTGCAATTAAGGCACAGAATGAAAAGGGAGTACAGTCCCACTCAGGTTCTGAAAATCAGTTTAGAGCAACACGGTGTGAATTCCAGGTTTTCCATGGGGATTTTAAGCCTCTGATGTCCCAGATTCTCACTCTTGTTTGCTTTGATGTTGGTAGAAAAGACAGGTATCTTGCAATTAGGTGTAGTCCAAGTATTAATGTGGAAAACTGGCATATTCCACCTCTGTCTTCAGGCTCTAACGGTCCAAACACACATACCAATGCACCAGGACTCATTTCTACAACGGATTATATCGTCATAATTGGACTTTCTCTTCTGTAGACACAAGTAATGTAAAGGAACAAACTCTTGCCACCTGGCAGTAAACAGCAAAGTGCGTGGATGTTGAAATTTCCAATCTGGTCCTGAAACTCACTTCAAAAAACAGGTGTGATTTCCAGGTGTTTCTCTTTGAGGAAAAATCTCTGAATATCACTCCAGCTGCCATTCACTTGAATGGAGTTTGTGGTCAAATGGAGGTATCCAGCCGTGGAATAGCCCTTCTCATTGAGAAATTTCCAAAAGAGGCAGTGTGCTTTTCTTGATTCAGACTCTAACCATAAGAACATTACTTCTGTTTCTCCACTGTATGCTCATTCAAAGATGGCGGGATTTCAAAGAGAAGCCACAGTTCTCCTTAGGCACAGGGAACATGGAGAAACAATCTGTTCATACTTGTGCAAATAATTCACAGAGTGAGCAGGGAGTACAGTCCCACTAAGATTCTGAAAATCAGTTTATATCAACACGGTGTGAATTCCAGCTTTTGCTTGGGGAGATTAAGCACCTGATATCCCAGATTCTCCATTTCTCTTGTGTCCATGTTGCTAGAAAAGAGAGGCATATTGCAATTAGGTGTAATCCAAGCATTTGATGTAGAAAACATTCATTTTCCACCTCTGTCTAGAGGATCTAATGGTCCAAACACATGTAGCCTTGGGCCAGGACGCGCTTCAACAATGCGATTATGAATTCATAATTGGACATTTGCTACGACAGACACAGGTAGTGTAAAGGAACAAACTCTTTCACCCATGGCTTTAAACCGCAAAGAGCATAGATGTAGAAATTTCCAATCTGGTCTTGAAACTCACTTCACCAAAACAGGTCTGCGTTCCAGGTGTTTCGTTTTTAGGGAAAAATCTCCGAATATCACTCCAGCTGCCATTCAATTGAATGGAGCTTGGGGTAAAATGGAGATATCCACCCATGGAATAGCACTCCTAGTCCAGAAATTTCCCTAGGAGGCAGTGTGCTTTCTCAGTTCAGATTCTAACCACCAGAACATTAAGTGTGTTTTTCCACCGTTTGCCCAGACAAAGAGTGGGGGATTTCAATAAGAAGCCACAGTTCTCCACAGGCACAGGAAAAATGGAGAAACTATCTGTTCCTAGTGGTTCAATTAAGGCACAGAATAAAAAGGGAGTACAGTCCCATTCAGGTTCTGAAAATCAGTTTATAGCAACACGGTGTGAATTCCAGATTTTGCTTGGGGTGATTAAGCCGCTGCTATCCCAGATTCTCTGTTTCGATTGCTTGGATATTGATAGAAAAGAGAGGCCTCTTGCTGGCAGGGGTAATACAAGATTTGATGGGAAAAACGGGCATTTTCTACATTTATCTTCAGGCTCTAACGGTCCAAACACACATAGCAGTGCACAACAACTCATTTCTACAATGGGATTATGACATCATTATTGGACTTTCACTACCGAAGACACAGGTAGTATAAATGAACAAACTCTTGCCTCCTGGCGGTAAACAGCAAAGAGCAGGGAGGTAGTAATTTAAACTCCGTTCTTTAAACTGACTTCAAAAATGCAGGTCTGATTTCCAGGTGTTTCTCTTTGGAGGAGTAATCTATGAATATGACCCCAACTGCCATTCGCTTGAATGGAACTTGTGGCCAAAAGTAGATATCCACCCATGGAATAGCACTCCTACTACAGAGATTTCCAAAGAGGCAGTGTGCCTTTCTCCATTCAGATTCTAATCATCAGAACATTATGTGTGTTTCTCCACCGTTTGCCAGAACAAAGAGTGGGGGATTTCAATAAGAAGACACAGTTCACCACAGACATGGGAAACATGGAGAATCAATCTGTCCGTACATTTGCCAATAAGGCACAGAGTGAGCAGGGAGTACAGTCCCACTCAGATTCTGAAAATCAGTTTATAGCAACACGGTGTGAATTCCACGTTTTGCTTGGGGAGATTAAGCCCCTAGTATATCAGATTCTACATTTCACTTGCCTTTATGTTGCTAGAAAAGAGAAGCATCTTGCAATTAGGTGTAATCCAAGACTTTGATGTGGAAAATAGCATTTTCCACCTCTGTCTTCAGGCTGTAACGGTCCAAACATACATACCAGTGCACCAGGTTTCCTCTCTACAAAGTTATTTCACGTCATAATGGGACTTTCACTACTGCAGACAAAAGTAGTATAAAGGAACAAACTCTTGCCACCTGGAGGTAAACGGCAAAGAGCAGGGAGGTAGTAATTTCCACTCTGTTCCTGAAACTGACTTCACAAAAAGCAGGTCTGAGATCCAGGTGTTTCTCTTAGAGGGGGTAATCTCCGAATATCACTCCAGCTGCCTTTCGCTTGAATGGAGCTTATGGTCAAAAGGAGATATCCACCCGTGGAATAGCACTCCTAGTCCAGATATTTCCGAAGGAGGCAGTGTGCTTTTGTCGATTCAGATTCTAAGCATCAGAACATTACGTCTGTTTCTCCACCATTTGCCCGTACAAAGAGTGCGGGATTCGAATAAGAAGCCAGAATTCTCAGGCACAGGGAGAATGGAGAATCAATCTGTTCCTATTCTTGCAAATAAGGCACAGAGTGAGCAGGGAGTACAGTCCCACTCAGATACTGGAAATCAGCTTATGTCAACACGGTGTGAAATGCAGTTTCCACTTTGGGAGATTAAGACCCTGATATTCCAGATTCTCCCTATCACTTGCTTGGATGTTGCTATAAAAGAGAGGCATCTTGGAATTAGTTGTAGTCCAAGACATGGATGTGGAAAGCAGGCATTTTCCACCTCTGTCTTCAGGCTCTAACTGTCCAAACACACATAGCAGTGGGCCAGGTCTCATTTCTTCAATGGGATTATGACTTCATAAGTGGACTTTCACTACTACAGACTAAGGTAGTGTAAAGGAACGAACTCTTGCCTCCTGGCGGTAAAGGGCAAAGAGTGTCAATGTAGTAATTTCCACTCCTTTCCTCAAACTGACTTCACAAGAAGCAGGTCTGTGTTCCAGGAGTTTCTCTTTCAGGGAGTAATCACTCAATATCACTCAGGCTGCCATTCACTTGAATGGAGCTTGTGATCAAAAGAAGATATCCACCCGTGGACTACGACTGCTAGTCCAGAGATTTTTGAAGCAGGCAGTGTGCTTTTCTCGATTCAGATTCTAACCATCAGAACATTACATCTGTCGCTCCACCATTTGCCTGTCCAAAGAGTTCGGGATTTCAATAAGAAGCAATGGATTTCCTCAGGCACAGGGAATATGGAGAATCAATCAGTTCCTACTCTTGCAAATAATTCACAGAGTAAGCAGGGAGTACAGGACCATTCAGATTCGGAAAATCAATTTATAGCAACACGGTGTGAATTCCAGCTTTTGCTTGGGGAGATTAAGCCCCTGATAATACAGATTCTCTCTTTCTCTTCAATCAGTATTGTTAGAAAAGAGAGGCATCTTGCAGTTAGGTGTAATTCAAGACTTTCATGTGGAAAACAGGCAATTTCCACCTGTGTCTTCAGGCTCTAATGTTCCAAACAAACGTAGTAGTGCGCCCAGACTAGTTTATGCAAATGGATTTGACGTCATAATTGGACTTTTACTACTGCAAACAAAGGTAGTCTAAAGGAACAAACCCTTGCTTCTTGGCAGTAAACGGTAAAGAGCAGGGAAGTAGTATTATCCACTCCATTCCTGAAACTGACTTCACAAAAAACAGGTCTGAGTTCCAGGCGTTTCACTTAAATGGAGTAATCTCCGAATATCAGCCCAGTTGCCTTTCGCTTGAATGGAGCTTATGATCAGAAGGAGATATCCACCCCTGGAACAGCACTCCTAGTCCAGAGATTTCCGAAGAAGGCAGTGTGCTTTTTTAAATTCAAATTCTAACCATCAGAACATTACCACTATTTCTCCACCATTTGCACGTACAAATAGTGTGGGATTTCCATAAGGCAGAGTTCTCCTCAGGCACAAGGAACATGGAGGAACACTCTGTTCCTACACTTGAAAATAATTCACAGAGTGAACAGGGCGTGTAATTCCACTCAGATTCTGAAAATCAGTTTATAGCAATACGGTGTGAATTCCGGCTATTTCTTGGTGAGATTAATCCCCTGATATCCCAGGTATTCCCTTTCACTTGCTTGGATGTCGCTAGAAAAGAGAGACATCTTCCAATTAGGTGTGATCCAAGGCTTTGATGTGGAAAACAGGCAATTTCCACATCTATCTTCCGGCTCTGATGGTCAAAACACACATAGCAGTGTGTAAGGACTCATTTCAGCAATGGAATTATGAGGTTATAATTGGACTTTAACTACCAAAGACACAGGTAGTGTAAATGAACAAACTCTTGCCTCCTGGTGGTAAACAGCAAAGAGCAGGGAGATAGTAATTTAAACTCCGTTCCTTAAACTGACTTCAAAAATGCAGGTCTGATTTCTAGGTGTTTCTCTTTAGGGGAGTAATCTAAGAATATGACTCGCACTGCTGTTCGCTTGAATAGAACTTGTGGTCAAATGTAGATATCCACCCGTGGAAGAGCACTCCTACTACAGAGATTTTTGAAGGAGGCAGTGTGCTTTTCCTGATTCCGATTCTAACCATCAGAACTTTACGTGTGTTTCTCCACCTTTTGCATGAACAAAGGGTGTGGGATTTCAATAAGAAGGCACAGGAGGACACCACAGATATAGGAAACACGGAGAATCAATCTGTCCCTACTTTTGCCAATAAGGCACAGAGTGAGCAGGGAGTACAGTCCCACTCAGATTCTGAAAATCAGTTTATGGCAACATGATGTGAATTCCCGCATTTGCTTGGGGAGATTAAACTTCTGATATCCCAGATTTTCCCTTTCACTTGCTTGGATGTTGTTAGAAAAGAGAGGCAACTTGCAATTAGGTTTAATCCAAGCCTTTGATGTGGAAAACAGGCATTTACCACCTCTATCTTCAGGCTATAACTGTCCAAACACACATAACAGTGCACCAGAACTCATTTCTACAACTTGATTATGACATCATAATTGGACTTTCACTACTGCAGACAAAGGGATTCTAAAGAAACAAACACTTGCATCCTAGCAGTAAATGGATAAGAGCAGGGAGGTGCTAATTTCCCCTCCGTTCCTCACACTGAATTCACAAGTAGCAGGTCTAAGTTCCAGGTGTTTCTCTTTCAGGGATTAATCTACCATTATCACTCCAGGTGCCATTGGCTTGAATGGAGCTTGTGGTCAAAAGGATATATCCACCCATGGAATAGCACTCCTAGTTGACACATTTCTGAAGGGGGCAGTGTGCATTTTATGATTCATATTCTAACCTTCAGAACATTATGTCTGTTTCTCCACCATTTGCCCAGACAAAGAGTGCGGGATGTCAATGAGAAGCCAGAGTTCTCTTCAGGCACAGGGAACATAGAGAATCAATCTGTTCCCACTCTTGCAAATGAGGCACAGAGTGAGCAGGGAGTACAGCCCCACTCAGATACTGAAAATCACTTTGTAGCAACACGGTGTGAATTCCAGCTTTTGCTTGGGGAGATTAAGCCCCTATTATCCCAGATTCTCCCTTTCCCTTCCTTGGATGTTGCTAGAAAATAGAGGTATCTTGCAATTCGGTGTAATAAAAGCCTTTTATATGAAAACAGGTATTTTGCACCTCTGTCTTCAGGCTCTAACTGTCAAAAACACACAAAGCACTGCACCAGGATTCGTTTCTACAAAGCAATTTGACGTCATCATTGGACTTTCACTACTGCAGACAGGGGTACTCTAAAGGAACAAACTCTTTCCTCCTGGTGGTAAATGGCAAAGAGCAGGGAGGGAATAATTTCCACTCCAATCGGAAAACTGACTTCACAAAAAGCAGGTCTGAGTTCCAGGTGTTTCTCTTTGTGGGAGTAATCTATGAATAACACTCCAGATGCCATTTTCTTTAGTGGAGCTTGTGGTCAAAAGGAGGAATCTACCCGTGCTAAACCAGAGATTTATGAAGGAGACTGTGTGCTTTTCTCAATTCACATTCTAAAAATTAGAACTTTACCACTGTTTCTCCACTGTTTGCCATACAAAGAGTGCAGGATTTCAATAATAAGACACAGTTCTTCTCAGTCACAGGGAACATGGAGAATCAATCTGTTCCTACTCTTGAAATTTATTCACAGAATGAGCAGGGAGCACAGTCCCACTCAGATTCTGAAAATCAGTTTAGAGCAACACGGTGTGAATTCCAGCTTTGGCTTGGGGAGATTAAGCCCCTGATATCCCACATTCTCCCTTTCTCTTGCATCCATGTTGCTAAAAAAGAGAGGCATATTGCAATTAGGTGTAATCCAAGCATTTGATGTAGAAAACATCCATTTTCCACATCTGTCTTCAAGCTCTAACGGTCTAAACACAAATAGCAGTGTGCCAGGACTCATTTCTACAACGGAATTATGACGTCATAATTGGACTATCATTACTGAAGACAAAGGTACTTTAAAGAAACAAACTCTTGCCTCCTGGCGATAAATGGCAAAGATCACGAAGGTAGTAATTTGCACACCTTTTCTAAAACTGTCCTCCCAAAAAACAGGTCTGAATTCCAGGTATTTCTCTTTTGGTGAGTAATCTACTAATATGACTCCAGCTGCCATCCACCTGAATGGAACTTGTGATCAAAAGGAGATATCCACCCGTTGAATACCACTCCTACTACAGAGATTATGGAAGGAGGCAGTGTGATTTTCTCGATTCAGATTCCAATCATCAGAACATTTCGTGTGTTTCTCCATCGTTTGCCAATATAAAGAGTGCGGGGTTGTAAGAAGAATGCAAAGTTCTCCTCCGGCACAGTGAACATGGGGTATCAATTTGTTCCTACTCTTGCAAATAAGGTACAGAGTGAGCAGTGAGTACAGTACCATTCATATTCAGAAAATCAGTTTACAGCCACACGGTGTGAATTCCAGCATTTCCTGGGGGAGATTAAGCACCTGGTATCCCAGATTCTCCATTTAACTTGCTTTTCTTTGACTAGAAAAGAGAGGCATGTTGCAATTAGGTGTACTCTAAGAATTTGATGTGGAAAACAGGCATTTTCTACCTCTGTCTTCAGGCTCTAACGGTCCAAACACACATAGCAGTGCACGAGGACTCGTTTCTACAAAGGGATTTGACGTCATAATTCGACTTTCACTACCGCAGACAAAGATACTCTAAGAAACAAACTCTTGCCTCCTGTCGGTAAACAAAAAAGAGCTGGGTGGTAGTAATTTCCACTCCGTTCCTGAAACTGACTTCACAAATGCAGGTCTGAGTTCCAGGTGTTTCTCTTTGACAGAGTAATCTATAAACATCACTTCAGCTGCAATTCACTTGAATGGAGGTTGTGGTCAAAAGGAGATATCCACCCTTGGAAGAGCACTCCTATTCCAGAGATTTCCGAAGGCAGCAGTGTGCTTTTCTCTACTCAGATTGTAACCATCAGAACATTACTTCTGTTTCTCCAGGGTTTGCCCGTACAAAGAGTGCGGGATTTCAATGAGAAGTCACAGCTCTCCTTAGGCAGAGGGACCATGGAGAAACAATCTGTTCCTACTCTTGCCAATAATTCATGGTGTGAGCAGGGAGTACAGTCCCACTCAGATTCTGAAAATCACTTTACAGCATCACAGTGTGAATTCTTGCATTTGCTTGGGGAGATTAAGCCTCTGATATCCCAGATTCTCCTTTTCGCTTGCTAGGATGTTGCTAGGAAAAGAGAGGCATCTTGCAATTAGGTGTGATTCAAGACTTTGCTGTGGAACACAAGCATTTTCCACCTCTGTCTTCAGGCTCTAAAGGTCCAAAGACACATAGCAGTGCACCAGGACTACTTTCTCAGATGGGATATAACGTCATAATTGTTCTTTTACTACTGCAGACAAAAGTAGTCTAAAGGAACGAACTCTTGTCTCCTTTTGGTAAATGACAAAGAGCAAGGAGGTAATAATTTCCACTCTGTTCCTTAAACTGACTTCACAAAAAGTAGGTCTGAGTTCCAGGTGTTTCTCTTTGAGGGAGTAATCTACGAATGTCACTCCAGCTGCCATTCACTTGAATGGAGCTTATGGTCAAAAGGAGATATCCACCCGTGGAATTGCACTCCTATTCCAGAGATTCCTGAAGGAGGCAATGTGCTTTTCCTGATTCAGACTGTAACCATCAGAAAATTATGTCTGTTTCTCCAGGATTTGCCCGTACAAAGACTGAGGGATTTCAATGAGAACCCACAGTCTTCCTTAGGCAGAGGGAACATGGTGAAACGATCTCTTCCTACATGTGCAAATTCTTCACATAGTGAGAATTGCGTACAGTCCCACTCAGATTATGAAAATCAGTTTATAGCAATACGGTGTGAATTCCAGCTTTTGCATGGGGAGATTAAGCCCCTGATATCCCAGCTGCTCCTGTTCACTTGCTTGGATGTTGCTAGAAAAGTGAGTCATCTGGCAATTAGGTGTGATCCAAGACTTTGATGTGGAAAACAGGCATTTTCCACCTGTGTCTTCAGGCTCTAACAGTCCAAACACACATAAGCAGTGCGCCATGACTCGTTTCTACAACGGTATTATGACGTCATAATTGGTCTTTCACTACTGCAGAAAAAGGTATTCTCAAGGAACAAATTCTTGCCTCCTGGCGGTAAACAGCAAATAGCAGGGTGGTAGTAATTTCCACTCCGTTAATGAAACTGACTTCACAAAAAGCAGGTCAGAGTTCCAGGTGTTTCTTTTTGGGTGAGTAATCTATGAATATCACTCCAGCTGCCTTTTCCTTGAATGAAACTTGTGGTTAAAATGGAGATATCCACTCGTGAAATACTACTCCTACTACAGAGATATCCATAGAAGGCAGTATGCTTTTCTTGATTCAGATTCTAACCATCAGAACATTGCGTCTATTTCTCCAGGGTCTGACAGTACAAAAAGAGTGGGATTTTAATAAGAAGTCACAGTTTTCCTCCGTCACAAGGAATGTGGAGAATTAATTTGTTCATACTCTTGCAAATAAGGCACACATTGAGCAGGGTGTACCGTCCCACTCAAATTCTGAAAATCACTTCATAGCAACACTTTGTGAAATCCAGCTTTTGCTTGGGGAGATTAAGCTCCTGGTATACCAGATTCTCCATTTCACTTGCTTTTATTTAGCTAGAATAGAGAGGCATATTGCTATTAGGTTTAGTCAAAGAATTTGATGTGGAAAACACTCATTTTTCACATCTGTCTTCATGCTCTAACGGTCCAAACACACAGAGCAGTTTGTTTCTACAACGGGATTATAACATCATAACTGGACTTTCACTACTGCGGACAAAGGTACTGGAAAGGACCAAACACTTGACTCCTGGCAGTAAATGGCAAAGACCAGGGAGAGAGTAAATTCCACTTGGTTCCTGAAACTGACTTCACAAAATGCTGGTCTGAGTTCCAGGTGTTTCTCTAAAAGTGAGTAATCTCTGAATATCATTCCAGCTGCCTTTCGCTTGAATGGAACTTATGCTCAAAAGGAGATATCCACCCATCGTATAGCACTCCTAGTCCAGAGATATCCAAAGGAGGCAATGTGCTTTTCTGAATTCAGATTCTAACCATCAGAAAATTATGTCTGTTTCTCCATGGTTTTCCCGTTCAAACAGTGCGGGATTTATTAAGAAGCCACAGCTCTCTGGCACAGGGAACATGGAGAACCAATTTGTTCCTACTCTTGCAAATAATTCAAAGAATGAGCAGAGAGTACAGTGCCACTCAGATTCTGAAAATCAGTTTATAACAACACGGTGTGTATTCCAGCTTTTGCTTGGGGAGATTAAGCCCCTTGTATCTCAGATTCTCCATTTCACTTGCTTGTATTTGGCTAGAAAATAGAGGCATGTTGCATTTAGGTGTAATCCAAGAATTTGATGTGGAAAACAGGCATTTTCCACCTCTGTGTTCAGGCTCTAACGGTCCAATCACACATTGCAGTGCATCAGGTCTCATTACTACAAGGGGATTATGACGTCATAATTGGACTTTTACTACTGCAGATAAAGGTGCTCTAATGGAACAAACTAGTGCCTCCTGGCAGTAAACAGCAAAGAGCCGTGCGGTAGTAATTTCCACTCCATTCCTGAAACTGACTTCACAAAAAGCAGGTCTGACTTCCAGGTGATTCTCTTTGAGGGAGTAATCTATAAACATCACTCCAGCTGCCATTCACTTGAACGGAGCTTGTGGTCAAAAGGAGATATCGACCCGTGGAAGAGCACTCCTATTCCAGAGATTTCTGAAGGAGGCAGTGTGCTTTTCTCAATTCAGATTCTAACCATCAGATCATTACGTGTGGTTCCCAAGGCATTGCCCATACAAAGAGTGTGGGATTTCAAGGAGAAGCCACAGTTCTCCTTAGGCAGAGTGAACATGGAGAAACAATCTGCTCCTACTCGTGCAAATAATTCATAGATTGAGCAGGGATTACAGTCCCACTCAGATTCTGAAAATCAGTTTGTAGCAACACGGTGTGAATTCCAGCTTTTGCTTGGTTAGATGAAGCCTCTGATATCCCAGATTCTCCATTTTGCTTGCTTGGATCTTTCTAGAAAAGAGAGGCATCTTGCAATTAGGTGTAATCCAAGAGTTTGATGTGGAAAAGAGGCATTTTCCACTTCTGTCTTCAGACTCTAATGCTCCAAACACACATAGCACTGCACCAGAACTCCTATCTACAAGGGGATTTTGACATCATTATTGGACTTTCACTACCACCGTCAAAGGTAGTCAAAAGCAACAAACTCTTATGTCCTTGCAGTAAAAGGCTAAGAGCAGGGAGGTGCTAATTTCTACTCCATTCCTCAAACTGACTACACAAGTAGCAGGTCTGAATTCCTGGTGTTTCTCTTTGAGAAAGTAATCTAAGAATATGACTTCAGCTACATTTTGCTTGAATGCAGCTTGTTGTCAAAAGCAGATATCCACCCATGGAATAGCACTCCTAGTTGAGATATTTCCGAAGGAGGCAGTGTGCTTTTCTCAATCCAGATTATAACCTTCAGAACATTCGGTCTGTTTCTCCACCATTTGGCTGGAAAAACAGTGTGTTATTTCAATGAGAAGCCAGACTTTTCAGGCACAGGGAGCATGGAGAATCAATCTGTTCCTACTCTTGCAAATAAGGCACAGAGTAAGCGGGGAATACAGCCCCACTCAGATTCTGAAAATCAGTGTATAGCAAAATGGTGTGAATTCCATCTTTTGCTTGGGGATATTAAGCCCCTGATTCTCTGTTTCCCTTGCAAGGATGTTGCTAAAAAATAGAGGGATCATGCAACTAGGTGTAATCCAAGCCTCTGATGTGGAAAACAGGTTTTTTCCACAGCTTTATTCAGGCTCTGACGGTCAAACACACACATAGCACGGCAACATGACTTGTTTCTACAAGGGGATTTGACATCATAATTGGACTTTCACTATCACACACAAAGGTATTCTACAGGAACAAACTCTTGCCTCCAGGCAGTTAACGGGAAAGAGCACGGAGGTAGTAATTTCCACTCTGTTCCTGAAACTGACTTCACAAAAAGCAGGTGTGAGTTCCAGGTGTTTCTCTTTGAGGGAGAAATCTCTGAATATCACTCCAACTGCCTTCCGCGTGCATGGAACTTATGGTCAAAAAGAAATATCCACCCGTGGAACAGCGCCCCGATTCCAGAGATCTCCAAAGGAGGCAGTGTGCTTTTCTCAATTCAGATTCTAACCATCAGAACATTACATCTGATTCTCCAGGGTTTGCCCGTACGTAGTGTGCCTGATTTCAGTGTGAAGCACAGTTTTCCTAAGGCAGAGGGAACATGGAGAAACAATCTGTTACTACTCGGGCAAATAATTCACAGAGTTAGAAGGGAGTACAGTCCCACTCAGATTCTGAAAATCAGTGTATAGCAACACGGTGTGAATTCCTTTTGCTTTGGGAGATTAAGCCTCTGATATCCCAGATTCTCCATTTCGCTTGCTTGGATCTTGCTAGAAAATAGAGGCATCTTGCAATTAGGTGTAATCCAAACCTTTGATGTGAAAAGAGGCATTTTCCACTTCCGTCTTCAGGCTCAAATGCTCCAAACACACATAGCACTGCACCAGGACTCCTATTTACAAAGGGATTTTGACGTCATTATTGGCCTTTCAATACCGCCATCAAAGGTATTCTAAAGCAACAAACTCTTGTGTCCTTGCAGTAAAAGGCTAAGAGCAGGAAGGTGCTAATTTCTACTCCATTCCTCAAACTGACTACACAAGTAGCAGGTCTGAGTTCCACGTGTTTCTCTTTGAGGGAGTAATCTACGAATATGACTTCAGCTGAATTTCGCTTGAATGGAGCTTGTGGTCAAAAGCAGATATCCACCTGTGGAATAGCACTCCTAGTTGAGAAATTTCCGAAGGAGGTAGTGTGCTTTTCTTAATTCAGATTCTAACCTTCAGAACATTACGTGTGTTTCTCCACTGTTTGGCGGGAAAAACAGTACATTACTTCAATGAGAAGCCAGACTTCTGAGGCAGAGGGAGCATGGAGAATCAATCTGTTCCTACTCTTGCAAATAAGGCACAGAGTGAGCAGGGAGTACAGCCCCACTTAGATTCTGAAAAGCAGTTTATAGCAAATCGGTGTGAATTCCATGTTTTGCTTGGGGAGATTAAGCCCCTGATATCCCAGATTCTCCCTTTCCCTTGCAATTAGGTGTAATGCAAGCCTCTGATGTGGAAAACAGGCATTTTCCACCTCTGTATTCAGGCTCTAATGGTCCAAACACACAGAGCAGTGCGCCAGGCTCATTTCTACAATGGGATTATGACGTCATAATTGGACTGTCACCACCGCAGACAAAGGTAGTCTAAAGGAACAAACTCTTCCCTCCTGGCAGTAAATGGGAAAGAGCAGGGAGGGAGTAATTTCCACTCTGTTCCTGAAACTGAATTCACAAAGAGCAGATCTGTGTTCCAGGTGTTTCACTTTGAGGGAGTAATCTATGAATATAATTCCAGCTGCCATTCACTTGATTGGAGCTTATGGTCAAAAGGAGGTATCAACCCGTGGAATAGCACTCCTACTCCAGAGATTTATGAAGGAGGCAGTGTGCTTTTCTTCATTCAGATTGTAACCATCAGAACATTAGCACTGTTTCTCCACCGTTGGCCATACAAAGAGTGTGGGATTTCAATAGTAAGGTAAAGTTCTCCTGAGGCACAGAGAACATGGAGAATCAATTGGTTCCTATGCTTGAAAATAATTCACAGGGTGCGCAGGGAGTACAGTCCCACTCAGATACTGAAAATCACGTTATAGCAACACCTTGTGAATTCCAGCTTTTGCATTGGGAGAATAAGAACCTGATATCAAAGGTACTCCCTTTCACTTGCATGGATGTTGCTAGAGAAGAGAAGATCTGGACTTAGGTGTGATCCAAGCCTTTGATGTGGAAAACAGGCATTTTCAAACTCTGCCTTCAGGCTCTAACGGTCCAAACACACATAGCAGTGCACTAGGACTCGTTTCTACAACGGGATTATGACGTCATAATTGGACTTTCATTACTGAAGACAGAGGTACTCTAATGGAACAATCTCTTGCCTCCTGGCGGTAAACGGCAAAGAGCAGGGTGTCAGTGATTTCCATTCTGTACCTGAAACTGACTGCACAAAAAGCAGGTCTGAGTTCTAGGTGTTTCTCTTTGAGGGAGTAATCTATAAATATCACTCCAGCTGCCATTCCCTTGAATGGAGATTGTGCTCAAAAGGAGATATCAACCCGTGGAATGGCATTCCTATTCCAGAGATTTCCGAAGGAGGCAGTGTGCTTTTCTCCATTCAGATTCTAATCATCAGAACATTACGTCTGTTTCTCCACCGTTTGCCCATATAAAGACTGTGGGATTTCAATAAGAAACCACAGTTCCCCACAAGCATAGGGGACATGGAGAATCAATCTGTCCCTACACTTGCCAAAAAGGCACAGAGTTAGCAGGGAGTACAGTCTCGCTCAGATTCTCAAAATCATTTTATAGCAACGCGGTGTGAATTCGACCTTTTCCTGGGGGAGATTAAACCTCTGATATCCCAGATTCTCCCTTTCGCTTTCTTGGGTGTTGCTAGAAAAAAGAGGCGACCTGCAATTCGGTGTAATCCAAACCTTTGATGTGGAAAACACGCATGTTCCACCTCTGTCTTCAGGCTCTAACTGTCCAAACAAACAAAGCAGTGCACCAGGACTTGTTTCTAGAATGGGATTATGATGTCTTAATTGGTTTTTCACTACCGCAGAAAAAGGTAGTCTAAAGGAACACACTCTGGCATCCTTGCAGTAAATGTCTAAGAGCAGGGAGGTGCTAATTTCAACACTGTTCCTCAAACTGACTTCATAAGAAACAGGGCTGAGTTTTAGGTGTTTTTCTTTGAGGGAGTAATCTATGAATATCATTTCAGCTGTCATTCGCTTGAATAGAGCTTTTGGTCAAAAGGAGATATCCACCCATGGAATAGCCCTCCTATTCGAGAGATTTTCAAAGGAGCCGGTGTGCTTTTTTCGATTCAGATTATAATCTTCAGAACATTACTTCTGTTTTTCCACCAGTTTCCTGGACAAAGAGTTCGGCATTTCCATGAGAAGCCAGAGTCCTCCTCATGCACAGGGAACATGGAGAATCAATCTGTCTGTACTCTTGCAAATAAGGAACCGAGTGAGCAGGGAGTACAGCCCCACTCATATTCTGAAAATCAGTTTATAGCAACATGGTGTGAATTCCAGTTTTTCCTTGGGGATATTAAGCTCCTGATAAAACAGAATCCCTTTCGCTTCCTTGTATGTTGCTAGAAAAAAAGAGGTATCTTACCATTAGGTGTATTCCAAGCCTTTGATATGGAAAACAGGCATTTTCCACCGCTCTCTTCAGGCGCTAACGGTCAAAAACACACACAACACTGCAGACTCGTTTCTACAAAGGGATTTGGCATCATAATTGGACTTTTAATAAAACAGACAAATGTACTCTAGAGGAACAAACTCTTGCCTCCTGGTGGTAAATGGCAAAGAGCAGGGAGGGAGTAATTACCACTTAGTTCCTGAAAATGACTTCACAAAAAGCAGATCTGACTTCCAGGTGTTTCTCTTTGAGGGAGTGATCTACGAATATCACTCCAGCCGCCATTCGCTTGAATGGACCTTGGGGTCAAAGGGAGGTATCCACCCATTGAATAGCCCTCCTAGTCCAGAGATTTGTGAAGGAGGCAGTGTGCTTTTCTTCATTCAGATTCTAAGCATCAGAACATTACGACTGTTTCTCCACCGTTTGCTGAACAAAGGGTGCAGGATTTCAAAAATAAGGCAGAGTTCTCCTCAGGCACAAGTAACATGGACAATCAATTTTTCCTACTCTTGAAAATAATTCACACAGTGAGCAGGGAGTACAATCCCACTCAGGTTCTGAAAATCAGTTTATAGCAACACGGTGTGAATTCCAGCTTTTGCTTGGGGAGATTAAGCCCCTGACTTCCCAGCTACTCCCTTTCACTTGCTTGGATGTTGCTAGAAAAGAGAGGCATCTCGCACTTAGGTGTGATCCAAGCCTTTGATGTGGAAAACAGGCATTTTTGGCCTCTGTCTTCAGGCTCTAACAGTGCACACACACATAGCAGTGTGCCAGGACTCCTTTCTACAAGGGGATTATGACATCATAATTGGACTTTCACTATTGAAGACAAAGGTACTCTAAAGGAGCAAACTCTTGCCTCCTGGTGGTAATCAGCAAAGGGCAGGGTGGTAGTGATTTCCACTCCATTCCTGAAACTGACTTCACAAAAAGCAGGTCTGAGTTCCAGCTGTTTCTCTTTGAGGGAGAAATCTGTAAATATTACTCCTGCTGCCATTCGCTTGAATGGAGCTTGTGGTCAAAAGGAGATATCCACCCGTGGAATAGCACTGCTATTCCAGAGATTTTGGAAGGAGGCAGTGTGCATTTCTCCATTCAAAATTCTAATCATCAGAACATTACGTCTGTTTCTCCACCATTTGCCCGTATAAAGAGTGCACGATTTCAACAAGAAGCCACAGTTCAACACAGGCATAGGGAACATGGAGAATCAATCTGTCCCAACTCTTGACAATAAGGCACAGAGTGAGCAGGGAGTACAGTCCCCTTCAGATTCTCAAAATTATTTTAGAGCAAAAAGGTGTGAATTCCAGGGTTTTTTTTTTTTTTTTGCTGATTTTAAGCCATGATATCCCAGATTCTCACATTTGCTTGCATTGATGTTGCTAGAAAAGACAGGCATCTTCCAATTAGGGGTATTCCAAGCCTTTGATGTGGAATACAGGCATTTTACACCTCTGTGTTCAGGTTTTAACGGTCCAAACACACATAGCAATGTGCCAGGACTCGTTTCTGCAACGTGATTATTACGTCATAACTGGACTTTTACTGTCACAGACAAAGGTAGTCTAAAGGAATAAACTCTTGCATCCTTGCAGTAAACAGCTAAGAGCAGGGCGGTGCTAATTTCCAATACCTTCCTCAAATAGACTTTATAGGAAGCAGGTCTGATTTCCTGATGTTTCTCTTTGAAGGAGTAATCTAGGAATATCACTCTAGCTGTTATTCGCTTGAATGGAGCTTGTTGTCAAAAGCAGATTCCACCCGTGGAATAGCACTCCTAATCGAGAGATTTCCGAAGGAGGCAGTGTGCTTTTCTCTACTCAGATTCGAATATTACGTCTGTTTCTCCACCGTTTGCCCGCACAAAGAGTGTGTCATTTCAATGAGATGCCAGACTTCTCAGGCACCGGGAACATGGAGAATCAATCTGTTCCTACTCTTGCAATAAGGCACAGAGTGAGCAGGGAATACAGTCCCCCTCAGATTCTGAAAATCAGTGTATAGCAAAACGGTGTGAATTCCATCTTTTGCTTGGGGAGATTAAGCCCCTGATATCCCAGATTCTCCGTTTCCCTTGCATCGATGTTGCTAGAAAATAGAGGGATCATGCAATTAAGTGTAATCCAAGCCTCTGATGTGGAAAACAGGCTTTTTTCCACAGCTGTATTCAGGGTCTGAAGTTCAAACACACACATAGCACTGCTCCATGACTTGTTTCTACAAGGGGATTTGAGGTCATAATTGGACTTTCACTACCGCAGACAAAGGTATTCTAAAGGAACAAACTCTTCCCTCCTGGCAGTAAATGGCAAAGAGTAGGGAGGCAGTAATTTCCACTCCGTTCCTGAAATTGACTGCACAAAACGTAGATCCAAGTTCCAGGTGTTTCTCATTGAGGAAGGAATATACGAATATCCCTCCAGCTGCCATTCGCTTGAATGGAGCTTCTGGTCAAAAGGACATATCCAACCGTGGAATACCACTCCTCTTCCAGAGATTTCGGAAGGAGACAGTGTGCTTTTCTTCATTCAGATTCTAACGACCAGAACTTTACTACTCTTTCTCCACCCTTTGCCAGTACAAAGAGTGCAGGATTTCAATAATAAGGCAGAGTTCTCCTCAGGCACAGGGAACATGGAGAATCAATCTGTTTCTACTTTGGAAATTAATTCACAAATTGAGCAGGGTGTACATTCTCACTGAAATTATGAAAGTCAGTTTATAGCAACACGGTGTGAATTCCAGCTTTTTTGGGGGGCGATTAAGCCCCTGATATCCCAGCTACACCCTTTCATTTGCTTGGATGTTGCTAGAAAAGAGAGGCATCTGGCAATTAGGTGTGATCCAAGAATGTGATGTGGAAATCAGGCATTTTCCACCTCTGTCTTCAGGCTCTAACAGTCCAAATACACAGAGCAGTGCTCCAGGACTCATTTCTACAATGGTATTATAACGTCATAATTGGACTTTCACCACCGCACACAAAGGTACTCTAAAGGAACAAACTCTTCCCTCCTGGCAGTAAATGGCAAAGAGCAGGGAGGAAGTAATTTCCTCTCCATTCCTGAAACTGACTTCAGAAAATGCAGATCTGCATGCCAGGTGTTTCTCTTTAAGGGAGTAATCTACGAATATAACTCCAGCTGCCATTCGCTTGATTGGAGCTTGTGGTCAAAAGGAGGTATCCACCCATGGAAGAGCACTACTAGTACAGAGATTTATGAAGCAGGCAGTGTGCTTTTCTTCATTCAGATTCTAATCATCAGAACATTAGCACTGTTTCCTCACCATTTGCCATGCAAAGAGTGCACGATTTCAATAATAAGGCAGAGTTCTCAGGCACAGAGAACATGGAGAATCAATCTGTTCCTACACTTGAAAATGATTCACAGAGTGAGCAGGGTGTACAGTCCCTCTCAGATACTGAAAATCACGTTATAGCAACACAGTGTGAATTCCAGCTTTTTCTTTGGGAGATTAAGAACCTGATATTAAAGCTACTCCTTTTCACTTGCTTGGATGGTGCTAGAAAAGAAAGCATCTTGCACTTAGGTGTGATCCAAGCCTTTGATGTGGAAAACAGGCATTTTCGAACTCTGTCTTCAGGCTCTAATGATCCAAACACACATAGCAATGCGCCAACACTCGTTTCTACAATGGGATTATGACATCATAATTGGACTTTCATTACTGAAGACAAAGGTAACCTAAAGGAACAAACTCTTGCCTCCTGTCGATAAATGGCAAAGAGCAGGGTGGTCATTTTTTCCCCTCCGTTACTGAAACTGACTAAACAAAAAGCAGGTCTGAGTTCCAGGTGTTTCTCTTTGAGGGAGTAATCTATAAATATCACTCCAGCTGTCATTCGCTTGAATGGAGATTGTGGTCAAGAGGAGATATACACCCGTGGAATAGCCCTGCTATTCCAGAGATTTCCGAAGGAGGCAGTGTGCTTTTCTCCATTCAGATTCTAATGATCAGAACATTACATCTCTTTCTCCACCGTTTGCCCATATAAAGAGTGTGGGATTTCAATAAGAAGCCACAGTTCCCCACAGGCATAGCAAACATGGAAGAATCAATCTATCCCTACTCTTGCCAATAAGTCACAGAGTGAGCAGGGAGTACATTCTCACTCAGATCCTCAAAATCAGTTTATAGCAACACAGTGTGAATTCCAGCTTTTGCTTGGGGAGATTAAGCCTCTGATATCCCAGATTCTCCCTTTCCCTTACTTGGATATTGCTAGAAAAGATAGGCATCTTGCAATTCGGTGTAATCCAAGACTCTGAGGTGGAAAACAGGCATTTTCCACGTGTGTCTTCAGGCTCTAACTGTCCAAACACACAGAGCAGTGCCCCAGTACTCATTTCTACAATGGGATTCTGACGTCATAATTGGACTTTCACTACCGCAGACAAAGGTAATCTAAAGGAAAAAACACTTGTGTCCTTGCAGTAGTCGGCTAAAGGCAGGGAAGTGCTAATTTCCACTCTGTTCCTCAAACTGACATCAGAAGAAACAGGTCTGAGTTCCACGTGTTTCTATTTGAGGGAGTAATCTACTAATATCACACCAGCTGGCATTTGCTTGAATGCAACTGGTGGTCAGAAGGAGATATCCACCCGTGGAATAGCACTCCAATTCAAGAGATTTCCGAACGGGGCTGTGTGCTTTTCTTGATTCAGATTCTAACCTTCAGAACATTACCTCTGTTTCTCCAACATTTGGCAGGAAAAAGAGTGTGGCATTTCAATTAGAAGCCAGAGTTCTCAGGCACAGGGAGCAGGGAGAATCAATCTGTTCCTACTCTTGCAAATAAGGCACACAGAGAGCAGGGAGTACAGCCCTACTTAGATTTTGAAAATCACTTTATAGTAACACGGCGTGAATTTCAGCTTTAGCTTGGGGAGATTAAGGCCCTGATATCCCAGATTGTCCCTTTCCCTTGCTTGGATGTTGCTAGAAAATAGGGGTATCTTGCAATTAGGTGTAATCCAAGCCTTTGATGTGGAAAACAGGCATTTTCCACCACTGTCTTCAGGCTCTAATGGTCAAAAACACACATAGCAGTGCACCAGGACTCATTTCTTCAACGGGATTTGAGGTCATAATTGGACTTTCACTACAGCAGACAAAGGTACTCTAAAGGAACAAACTCTTGCCTCCTGGTGGTTAATGGCAAAGAGCAGAGAGGTAGTAATTTCCACTCCGGTACTGAAACTGACTTGAAAAGAAGCAGGTCTTTGTTCCAGGTGTTTCTCTTTGAGGGAATAATCTCCAAATATCACTCCAGCTGCCATTCGCTTGCATTGTGCTTATGCTCAAAAGAGATATCCACCCATGGAATAGCACTCCTAGTCCAGAGATTTTCGAAGGAGGCAGTGTGCTTTCCTCCATTCAGATTCTCACCATCAGAACATTACGTCTGTTTCTCCACCATTTGCAAGTCCAAAGAGAGCAGGATTTCAATAAGAAGCCATGGTTCTCCTCAGGCACAGAGAACATTGAGAATCAATCTGCTCCTACACTTACAAATATTTCACAGAGTTAGCAGGGAGTACAGTACCATTCAGATTCTGAAAATCAGTTTAAAGCAACATGGTGTGAATTCCAGCTTTCGCTTTTGAAGATTAAGCATCTGATATCCCAGATTCTCTCTTTCTCTTGCGTCAATATTGTTAGCAAAGACAGGCATCATGCAATTAGGAGTAATCCAAGGCTTTCCTGGGGAAAGAGCTAACTTACACCTCTGTCTTCAGGCTCTAATGGTTAAAACACAAATATCAATGTACCTAGACTGGTTTCTGCAAAGGGATTTGACGTCATATTTGGAATTTCACTACTGCAGACAAAGTAGTCCAAAGGAACAAACTCTTGACTCCTGGCACTAATCAGTAAAGAGCAGGGAGGTAGTAATTTCCACTCCGTTCCTGAAACTGACTTCACAAAAAGCAGGTCTGAGTTCCACGTGTTTCTCTTTGAGGGAGTAATCTCTGAATATCACTCCAGCTGCCTTCCACTTGAATGGAGCTTATGGTCAAAAGGAAATATCCACCCGTGGATTAGCACTCCTAGTCCAGCTATTTCTGAAGGAGGCATTGTGCTTTCCTCAATTCAGATTCTAACCATCAGAACATTTCGTCTGTTTCTCCATCGTTTGCCCGTATGAAGAGTGCGGGATTTGAATAAGAAGACAGAGTTCTCCTCAGGGACAGGGAGCATGGAGAATCAACGAGCTCCTACTCTTGCAAATAAGGCACAGAGTAAGCAGGGAGTACACTCCCACTCAGATTCTGAAAACCAGTTTATAGCAAAACGGTGTGAATTTCAGGTTTTGCTTTGGGAGATTCAGCTCCTAATATCCCTGATTATCACCATCGCTTGCTTGGATGTTGCTAGAAAAGAGAGACATCTTGCAATTAGGTGTAATCCAAGACTTTGATGTGGAAAACAGGCATTTTCCACCTTGTCTTCAGCAGAGAGGAAGCGATTTCCAATCCGATCCTAAAACTACTTTGCAAAATGCAGATCTGAGTTGGAGGTGTTTCTCTTACAGGGAGTAATCTTCAAATATCACTCAAGCTGCCTTTCGCTTGAATGGAGCTTATGGTCAAAAGGAGATAGCCACCAGTGGAACAGCACTCCTAGTCCAGAGATATCCGAAAGAGGCATTGTGCTTTTCTCGATTAAGATTCTAACCATCAGATCATTACGTCTGTTTCTCCACCGATTGCCCATACAAAGAGTGCAGGATTTCAATAAGAAACCGCAGTTCTCCTCAGGCACCAGGAAGCATGGAGAATCAATCTGTTCCTACTCTTGCAAATAAGGCACCAAGTGGGCAGGGGGTACAGTCCCACTCAGATTCTGAAAATGAGATTATCGCAATACAGTGTGAATTGCAGGTTTCGCTTTGAGAGATTCAGCTCCTGATATACCAGATTCTCCCCATCGCTTGCTTGGATGTTGCTAGAAAAGAGAGGCATCTTGCAACTAGGTGTAATCCAAGATTTTCATGTGGAAAACAGGAATTTTCCACCGCTGTCTTCAGGCTCTAACAGTCAAAAGCACACATAGCACAGCAACAGTACTCTTTTATACAAAGGGATTTGACATTATAATTGGACTTTCACTACCACAAAGGAACTCTAAAGGAACAAACTCTTGCCTCCTGGGGGTAATGGCAAAGACAGGGAGGGAATAATTTGCACACCGTTCCTGAAACTGACTTCACAAAAAGCAGATCTGAGTTCCAGGTGTTTTTCTTTGAGGGAGTAATCTGCGAATATCATTCCAACTGACATTTGCTTGAATGGAGCTTGTGGTAAAAAAGAGGTATCCAGCTGTGGAAATGCACTCCTAGTCCAGAGATTTATGAAGGAGGCAGTGTGTTTTTCTCCATTCAGATTCTAACCATCAGAACATTACAACTGTTTCTCCGCCATTTTCAAGTACAAAGAGTGTAGAATTTCAATAATAAGGCAGTGTTCTCCTTAGGCACAGGGAACTGGGTGAATCAAGCTTTTCCTACACTTGAAAATAATTCACAGAGTGACCAGGGAATACAGTCCCACTGAGATTCTGAAAATCAGTTTATAGCAACACGGCGTGAATTCCAGCTTTTGCTTGGGGAGATTCAGCCCTTGATATCCCAGGTACTCACTTTCACTTGCTTGGATGTTGCTAGAAAAGAGAGGCATCTTCCAACTTGGTGTGATCAAAGCCTTTGATGTGGAAAACAGGTATTTTTCACCTCTTTCTTCAGGCTATAAAGGTCCAAACACACAGAGCATTGCAAAAGGACTCGTTTCTACAACGGGATTATGACGACATAATTGGACTTTCACTACCGCAGACGAAGGTACTCTACAGGAACAAACACTTGCCTCCTGGCGGTAAATGGCAAAGAGCAGGGAAGGAGTAATTTCCACTCCATTCCTGAAACTAACTTCACAAAAAGCAGTTCTGAGTACCAGGTGTTTTTCTCTTTTGGGGAATAATCTACGAATATGACTCCAGTTGCCATTTGCTTGAATGGAACTTGTGTTCAAAAAGAGATATCCACCCATGGAATAGCACTCCTACTACAGATAATTTCAAAGGAAGCAGTGTGCTTTTCTCGATTCAGATTTTAATCATCAGAACATTACGTCTGTTTCTCCACCATTTGCCCATACAACACGTGCGGGATTTGAATAAGAAGCCAGAGTTCTCCTGAGGCACAGGGAGCATGGAAAATCAATCTGTTCCTACTCTTACAAATAAGGCACAGAGTGAGCACGGAGTACAATCCCACTCAGATTCTCAAAATCAGATTATGGCCACACGGTGTGAATTTTAGATTTCACTTTGGGAAATTAAGTCCCTGATATCCCAGATTCTCCCTTTCACTTGCGTGGATGTTGCTAGAAAATAGAGGTATCTTGCCATTAGGTATAATCCAATAATTTGATGTGGAATACAGGCATTTTCCACCTCTGTCTTCAGGCTCTAATGGTCATAACGACACATAGCACAGCACCAGGACTAGTTTCTACAAAGGTATTGGACATCATATTTTGACTTTCACAACAGTAGAATAAGGTCGTCTAAAGGAACAAACTCTTGCTTCCTGTCAGTAAACGAAAAAGAGCAGAGAGTGAGTAATATCCACTCCATTCCTGAAACTGACTTCACAAAGTGCAGATCTGAGTTCCAGGTGTTTCCTTTGAGGGAGTAATCTAAGAGTATCACTCCAGGTGCCTTTAGGTTGAATGGAGCTTGTGTTCAAAAGGAGGTGTCCACAGGTGGAATAGCACTCCTTGTCCTGAGATTTATGAAGGAGGCAGTGTGCTTTTCTTCATTCAGAATCTAAGCATCAGAACCTTGCCAATATTTTCCCACCATTTGCCTGTACAAAGAGTATGCAATTTCAAAAATAAGACAGAGTTCTCAGGCACAGGGAACATGGAGAATCAATCTGTTCCTACTCTTGAAAATAATTCACAGAGTGAGCCTGGATTACAGTCCCACTCAAATTCTGAAAATCAGTTTACAGCAACATGGTGTGAATTCCAGCTTTTGCTTGGGGGGATTAAGCCCCTGGTATCCCAGATTCTCCATTTCACTTGCTTTTATTTAGCTAGAAAAGAGAGGCCTGTTGCAATCAGCCATTGTCCAAGAACTTGATGTGGAAAACAGGCATTTTCCACCTCTAACTTCAGGCTCTAACAGTCTAAACACACATAGCAGTGCACCAGAACTCGATTCTGCAATGGGAATATGATGTCATAATTGGACTTTCACTACTGCAGCCAAAGAACTCTAACGGTACCAACTCTTTCCTCCTGGTGGTAAATGCGAAAAAGGAGGATGGTAGTAATTTCCACTCCGTTCCTGAAAATGATGTCACAAAAACCAGGTCTGAGTTCCAGTTGTTTGTCTTAGAGGGAGTAATTTATAAATATCACTCCAGCTCCCTTTCGCATGAATGGAGCTTGTGGTCAAAAGGAGATATTCACCCGTGGAAGAGCACTCCTATGCCAGAGATTTCCGATGGAGGCAGTGTGATTTTCTCAATTCAGATTCTAACCATCAGAACATTACTTCTGTTTCTCCTCCATTTGCCCGGACAAAGAGTGCTGCCTTTAACAGAGAAACCAGAGTTCTCCTTAGGCACAGGGAACATGGAGAATAAATCTCTTCCTGCTCTTGAAAATAATTCACAGAGTGAGCAGGGAGAACAGTCCCACTCAGATTCTGAAAATCAGTTTAGAGCAACACGGTGTGAATTGCAGCTTTTGCTTGGGGAGATTAAGCCCTTGGTATCCCAGGTACTCCCTTTCACATGCTTGGATGTTGCAAAAAAAGAGAGGCATCTTCCAATTTGGTGTGACTGAAGGCTTTGCTGTGGAAAACGTGTACTTTCCACCTGTGTCTTATGGCTACAATGGTCCAAACACACATAGCAGTGAAAAAGTACTCATTTCAACAACGGGATTATGATATCATAATTGCACTTTCACGACTGCTGACAAAGGTACTATACAGGAATAAACTCTTGCCTCCTGGCGGTTAACAGCAAAGAGCAAGGAGGTAGTAATTTCCACTCCAGTCCTGAAATTGACTTCACAAAGAGCAGATCTGAGTTCCAGGTGTTACTACTTCGGTGCGGGGGTAATCTACAAATATGACTCCAGTTGCCATTCGCTTGAATGGAACTTGTGGTCAAAAGGAGGTATCCACCCGTGGAATAGCACTACTACCACAGATATTTCCAAAGGAGGTAGTGTGCTTTTCTCGATTCAGTTTCAAATCATCAGAACGTTAGGTCTTTTCCTTCATATTTTCCCATACAAAGAGTGCAGCATTTGAATAAGAAGCCAGAGTTCTCCTGAGGCACAGGGAGCATGGAGAATCAATTTGTTCCTACTCTTGCAAATCAGGCACAGAGTGAGCAGGGAGTTCAATTGCACTCAGATTCTAAAAATCAGTTTATGGCAACAAGGTGTGAATTGCAGCTTTCTCTTTGGCAATGTAAGCCACTGATATCCCAGATTCTCCCTTTCACTTGCTTGGATGTTGCTAGAAAATGGAGGTATCTTGCAATTAGTTGTACTCCAAGCATTTTATGTGGAATACAGGCATTTTCCACCTCAGTCTTCAGGCTCTAATAGTCAGAACCACACAGAGCACAGCACAAGGACTCGTTTCTACAAAGGGATTGGACGTCACAATTTTTCTTTCAAAATAACAGACTAAGGTAGTCTAAAGGAAAAAAACCTCTTGCAACCTGTCGGTAAATGGCAAAGAGCAGTGAGGGAGTAATATCCACTCTGTTCCTGAAACTGACTTCACAAAGAGCAGCTCTGAGTTCCAAGTGTTTCTCTTTGAGGGAGTAATCTAAGAGTATCACTACAGCTGCCATTCGCTTGAATGGAGCTTGTGTTCAAAAGGAGGTATCCACCCATGGAATAGCATTCCTTGTCCTGACATGTATGAAAGAGGCAGTGTGCTCTTCTTCATTCAGATTCTAAGTGGCAGGACCTTACAACTGTTTCTCCGCCATTTGCCTGTACACATAGTGCGGGATTTCAATAATAAAGCTGAGTTCTCTTCAGGCACAGGGAACATGGAGAATCGACCTGTTCCTACTCTTGAAAATTATTCACAGAGTGAGCAGGGAGTACATTCCCACTCAGATTCTGAAAATCAGTTGAAAGCAACACGGTGTGAATTCCAGCTTTCGCTTGGGGAGATTAAGTCCCTGGTATCCCAGATTCTCCATTTCACTTGCTTTTATTTGGCTAGAAAAGAGAGGCATGTTGCAATCAGGTGGTATCCAAGAATTTGATGTGGAAAACAGGCATTTTCCACCTGTCTTCAGGCTCTAAAAGTCCAAAGACACATAGCAGTGTGTCAAGGCTCGTTTCTGAAAGGGATTATGAGGTCATAATTGGACTTTCACTACTATGGACAAACTACTCTAAAGGAACAAACTCGTGCCTCCTGGAGGTAAACTGCAAAGAGCACGGTGGTAGTAATTTCCACTCCGGTCCTGAAAATAAGGTCACAAAATGCAGGTCTGAGTTTCAGATGTTTCTCTTTGAGCATGTAATCTGTACTATCCCTCCAGCTGCCTTTCACTTGAATAGAGTTTGTGGTCAAAAGGAGATAACCACCCATGGAATAGGACTCTGATTATAGAGATTTCCAAAGGAGTCAGGGTGCTTTTCTTGATTTAGATTCTAACCATCGAAACATTACGTCTGTTTCTCCAGGGTGTGCCCATACATAGTGTGCCTGATTTCTGTGTGAAGCACAGTTCTCCTTAGGTACAGGGAACATGGAAAAACAGTCTGTTATTACACGTGCAAATAATTCACAGATTGAGCAGGGAGTACAGCCCCACTTAGATTCTGAAAATCAGTGTATAGCAATATGGTGTAAATTCCAGCTTTTGCTTGGGGAGATTAAGCCTCTGATATCCGAGGTTCTCCCTTTCACTTGCTTGGATGTTGCTAGAAAAGAGGGCCACCTTGCAATTCGGAGTAATCCAAGCACTTGATGTGGAAAACAGGCATTTTCCAAATCTGTCTTCAGGATCTAACTGTCCAATCAGACTTAGTAGTGCATCAGTACTTGTTTCTACAATGGGTTTATGATGTCATAATTGGGCTTTCACTACCACAGATAAAAATAATCCAAAGGAACATACTCTGGCATCCTTGCGGTAAACGCCAAGAGCAGGAAAGTGCTAATTTCCACTCCTTTCCTCAAACGGACTTCACAAAGAGAAGATCTGATTTCCAGGTGTTTCTCTTTGAGGGAGCAATCTAAGAATATCACTCCAGCTGCCATTTGATTGAACTGAGCTTGTGTTCCAAAGGAGGTATCCACCCATGGAATAGCACTCCTTATCCTCAGATTTATGAAGGAGGCACAGTGCTTTTCTTCATTCGTATTCTAAGCTTCAGAACTTTACCACTGTTTCTCCAACGTTTGCCCATACAAACAGTGTGGGATTTCAATAATAAGGCAGAGTTCTCCTCAGGCACAGGGAACATGGAGAATCAATGTGTTCCTACTCTTGAAAATTATTCAGAGTGAGAAGGAAGTACATTCCCACTCAGAATTTGAAAATCAGTTTAGAGCAACACGGTGTTAATTCCAGCTTTTGCTTGAGGAGATTAAGACCCTGGTATCCCGAATTCTCCATTTTACTTGGCTTTATTTGGCTAGAAAAGAGAGACATGTTGCATTCAAGGGTTATCCAAGAATTTGATGTGGAAAACAGGAATTTTCCACCTCTGACTTCAGGCTATAACGGTCCAAACACACATAGCAGTGCAAAAGGACTCGTTTCCACAATGGGATTATGATGTCATAATTGGACTTTCACTACCGCAGACAAAGGTACTCTACAGGAACAAACTCTAGCCTCCTGGCAGTTAACAGCAAAGAGCAGGGAGGTATCAATTTCCACTCCATTCCTGAAAAGCACGACCAAAAAGCAGGTCTGAGTTCCAGGTGTTTCTCTTTGAGGGAGTAATGTATAAATATCACTACATCTGCCTTTCGCGTGAATGGAGCTTGTGGTCAAAAGGAGATATTTACCCGTGGAATAGCACTCTGATTCCAGAGATTTCTGAAGGAGTCAGTGTGCTTTTCTCCATTCAGATTCTGACCAACAGAACATTACGTCTCTTTCTCCAGGGTATGCCCTTACATAGTGTGCCTGATTTAAGTGTGAAGCACGGTTCTCCTTAGGTAAAGGGAACATGGAAACGCAATCTGCTACTACTCCTGTAAATAATTCACAGAGTGAGCAGGGAGTACAGTCCTACTCAGATTCTGAAAATCAGAGTATAGCAAGATGATGTGAATTCCAGCGTTTGCTTGGGGAGATGAAGCCTCTGATATCCCAGATTCTCCCTTTCTCTTGCTTGGATGTTGCTAGAAAAGAGAGGCACCTTGCAATTAGTTGAAATCCAAGACCTTGGTGTCGAAAACAGGCATATTGCACGTATGTCTTCAGGCTCTTTCTGTCCAAACACACATAGCAGTGCACCAGGACTCGTTTCTACAATGGGATTATCACAGCATAATTGGACTTTCACTACCTCAGACAAAGGTCATCTAAAGAAACGCACTCTGGCCTCCTTGCGGTAAACGGCCAGGAGCAGGAAGGTTCTAATTTCCCCTCATTTCCTCAAACTGACTTCACAAGAAGGAGGTCTGAGTTCCAGGAGTTTCTCTTTGAGGGAATAATCTATGAATATCCCTCCAGGGGCCATTCGCTTGAATGAGCTTGTGGTCAGAAGGAGATATCCATGCGTGTAATAGCACTCCTAGTCGAGAGATTTCCGAAGGAGTCAGTGCCCTTTTTTCATTCAGATTTTAACCTTCAGAACATTACACTTGTTTCTCCACCATTTGCCTGGAAAATTAGTGGGGACTTTCAATGAGAATCCAGAGTTCTTCTCAGGAACAGGGAACATGGAGAATCAATCTGTTCCTACTCTTGAAAATAATTCACAGAGTGAGCAGGGAGTACAGTCCCACTCAGATTCTGAAAATCAGTTTAGAGCAAGACGGTGTGAATTCCAGTTTTTGCTTGGGGAGATGAAGCCTCTGTTATCCCAGATTCTATCTTTCACTTGCTTGGATGTTGCTAGAAAAGAGAGGTACCTTGCAATTAGGTGTAATCCAGGCCCTTGATGTGGAAAACAGGCATTTTGCACGTCTGTCTTCAGGCTCTTAGTGTCCAAACATAAATAGCAGTGCACCAGTACTTGTTTCTACAATGGGACTATGACGCCATAATTGGACTTTCACTACCACAGACAAATGTTATCTAAAGGAACACACTCTCGCCTCCTTGCGGTAAATGGCTAAGAGCAGGGAGGTGCGAATTTCCACTCCTTTCCTCAAACTGACTTCACAAGAAGCAGGTCTGAGTTCCACGAGTTTCTCTTTGAGGGAGTAATCTATGAATATCACTATAGGTTGCAGTCATTTGAATGGAGCTTGTGATGAAAAGGAGATATCCACCCATGGAATAGCACCCCTATTTGAGACATTACCGAAGGAGGCATTGCCCTTTTCTTCATTCAGATTTGAACCTTCAGAACATTACGCCTGTTTCTGCACCAATTGCCCAGACAAAGAGTCCGGCCTTGCAATGAGAATCCAGAGTTCTCAGGCACAGGGAAAATGGAGAATCAATCTGTTCCTACACTTGAAAATAATTCATAGAAAGAGCAGGGAGTACAGACCCACTCAGATTCTGAAAATCGGTTTAGAGCAACACGGTGTGAATTCCAGCTTTTGCATGGGGAGATTAAGCCCCTGGTATCCCAGGTACTCCCATTCACTTGCTTGGATATGGCTAAAAAAGAGAGGCATGTTCCTGTTTGGTGTGATCAAAGCCTTTGCTGTGGAAAGAGGTATTTTTCACCTCTGTCTTTAGGCTATAACGGTCCAAACACACAGAGCAGTGCAAAAGGACTCATTTCCACAATGGGATTATGATGTCATAATTGGACTTTCAATATCGCAGACCATGGTACTCTACAGGAACAAACTCTTGCCTCCAGGCAGTTAACAGCAAAAAGCAATTTCCACTCCGTACCTGAAACTCACTGCACAAAAAGCAGGTGTGAGTTTCAGGTGTTTCTCCTTGGCAGGGGTAATTTATGAATATGACTCCCATTGCCTTTCGCTTGAATGGAACTTGTGGTCAAAAGGAGGTATCCAGCCGTGGAATAGCACTCCTATCTCAGAGATTTCCAAAGGAGGCAGTGTGTTTTGCTCTAGTCAGATTCAATCATCAGAACATTAAGTCTGTTCCTCCACATTTTCCCATACAAAGAGTGCAGGATTCAAATAAGTAGGCAATGTTCTCCTGAGGCACAGGGAGAATGGAGAATCAATCTGTTCCTATCCTTGACAATAAGGCACAGAATGAGCATGGAGTACAATCCCACACAGATTCTCAAAATCAGATTGTGGCAACAAGTTCTGAATTGCAGCTTTCACTTTGGGAAACTGAGCCCCTGATATCCCAGATTTTCCCTTTCAATTGCTTGGATGTCGCTTCCAAATAGAGGTATCTTGGTGTTACGTGTAATTCAAGAATTTGATGTGGAATACAGGCATTTTCCACCTCAGGCTTCAGGCCCTAATGGTCAAAAACACACGTAGCACAGCATCAGGACTCCTTTCTACCAAGGGATTGGACGTCATATTTGGACTTTCACAACAGCAGACTAAGTTAGTCTAAAGCAACAAACTCATGCCTCCTGTCGGTAAACGGCAAAGAGAAGGGAGGGAGTAATATCTACTCCGTTCCTGAAACTGACTTCGCAAAGAGCAGATCTGAGTTCCAGGTCTTTCTCTTTGAGGGAGTAATCTAAGAAGATCACGCCAGCTCCCATTCGCTTGAATGGAGCTTGTGTTCAAAAGGAGCTATCCACAGAAGGAATAGCACTCCTGGTCCTGAGATTTATGAAGAAGGCATTGTGCTTTTCTTCGTTCAAATTCGAAGCATCAGAACCTTACAACTGTTTCTCCACCGTTTGCCCATACAAAGAGTGCAGGATTTCTAAAATAAGGCAGAGTTCTCCTCAGGCAGAGGGAACATGTAGTATCAATCTGTTCCTACTCTTGAAAATTATTCACAGAGTGACCAGGGAGTACAGTCCCACTCAGATTCTGAAAATCAGTTGAGAGCAATGCGGTGTGAATTCGAGCTTTTGCTTGGGAAGATTAAACCCCTGATATCCCATATTCTCCATTTCACTTGTTTTTAATTGGCTAGAAAAGAGAGGCATGTTGCAATCAGGTGTTATCCAAGAATGTGATGTGGTAAACAGGCATTTTCCATCTCTGTCTTCAGGTTCTAACGGTCCAAAGACACATGGCAGTGTGCCAGGACTCGTTTCTGCAAAGGGATTATGACATTATAATTGGATTTCCACTAATGCGGATAAAGTACTCTAAAGGAAGAAGCTCTTGCCTCCTGGCGGTAAATGGCAAAGAGCAGGGTGGTAGTAATTTTCACTCCGTTCCTGAAAAGGACGCCCAAAAGCAGGTCTGAGATCCAGGTGTTTCTCTTTGAGGGAGTAATCTATAAATATTACTCCAGCTGCCTTTAGTGTGAATGGAGCTTGTGGTCAAAAGGAGATACCAACCGGGGAATAGCACTCTGATTCCAGAGATTTCTGAAGGAGGCAGTGTGCTTTTCTCCATTCAGATTCTGAACAACAGAACATTACGTCTGTTTCTCCAGGGTTTGCCCGTACTTAGTGTGCCTGATTTCAGTGTGAAGCACAGTTCTCCTTAGGGAGAGGGAACATGGAAACACAATCTGTTACTACTCGTGCAAAT